>JBBUKS010328755.1:0-20264 GCA_038050645.1 Hedychium gardnerianum
CTTAGTATACGGTTTCCTTCGCATGGATCTTCTGAAGGATCTTGATTTTATTCCGTTGCGCTTATGTTGTTTTTGCGTTCAAGATACTAACAGTATGGCGTAGCCTCAATGTTATTTATGTTGAAGATTAGTCATGGCTTCACAACAAAATCTTTCACACTATGTGTATTTCTCATGGTAAAGTGTGCAATGTCATCATAGATGGAAAAAGTTGCGAGAATCTTATGGCTACTATGATGGTGGAGAAGATGAAACTAAAGATCGAAGATCATCCTTGACCTTAAAAGCTATCATGACTTCATAAACATCTCTTGTTCAATTTTATATTGACAATAAGTATAAAGATGAAGTTTGATGAGATGTTATTTCTATAGATGTTTGTCATTTTTTTCTTGGTAAACCTTGGTAATTTGATAGAAAAATTCATCGTGACAGCTTCAAGAATACTTGTACTTTTGTTAAAGATGGTAAGAAAAATATTTTGAGATGGTGGAAGATATTCCTAAATCGTCAAAAGGAGATGAAAATTATTTATTCTCTAAGTCTCAAGTAGAAAAGATAATTTGTGAATCTATTAAGACATTTATGATAGTAATTTTGGAAGAAAACGAGATTACCTTTACCAGTTCAACTAACAATATTATTGTCCTTATGAATTAAGTAAATCATTTATCTAGTCCATAAAATTTATATTATTTTCTTAATTTTAAAATATTATAAATAATCCAATGAGCAAATTATATATTTAGTTCCATAAGTTATACTTTTCTAATTTCGGTCTTGTTATCTATAAATTTACATTTTTAGTATATTAATTTATATATATATTTTTAATTTTAATTCTTTTTCGCTTGAAATTTGAATTGATCATCGATAATTACCTATCTAGTGGACATGAAAAATGAATTTGAAATTTTTATGTGACAAATCTTTTCAGTCCACCTAGACATTAAAATAAATAACGAACACAAAATCAAAGTCACATCATCTTAAAAATAAAATCAATAAAATAAAATTCTTAAAAAAATATTACACTCATCATATTTCTTTCCCCAAATCAACGATCCCCCATTCTTCTCCATCATGAACCCTAGATTCAGAAACCCGATAACTCGACTTATTTATTTTAATGTCTAAGTAAACTTAACAAATTTGTCAGATAAGCGATTTATCCACCAAAAGCAAAAATACCCAAATTTATTTTTCATGTCAGTATCGTCACCGCTAGATAGACAATTAGCGATGATCAATTCAAATTTTGAACAAAAAAAAAGATTGAAATTAAAAAATATATATATATTAATATATTAAAAATGTGAATTTATAGATAATAGAACCAAAATAAATAAAAAAATATACTAAGAATGTAATTTTTCCCATAATCTAATATTATAAAATTTTATATATTATTATATTTTATATATTTAAGAAAAAAATTATCTGTAAAATTTATAAATATTAATAAATAAATTTATTCATAAATCATTTATGAATTTTATCCATCAATATTAAAAAATCAACTTTGCTTGTTTTATATATTTTTTGTTTACTATTTAATGAATATAAATAAATTTAATCAAATTGAGTACTAAATTTATTTACAAATATCTAGTTCATTTAAAGTCCTGTTTACAGCTCTATTTGTGCTATTTTATTGTATTGGCACTTTTTTTCTTCCTTATGTAGGTAGTAAATAGAATTTTCGTTGGAGGTTTTTTTATAGAGAGAGGATAGACTTACAAATCTCTTTTTAGTACAAAATATCACTTGCTTTAGTGGGAAAAAAAATTGTAAGCAGAGCAAGCAATCGAGAAGTATAGACTTAATAAAACATTGAGATAATTAAATTTAAAAAATGGTGATAGATTAGATCAGAATAGAGAAGCCAAAAGCATAATTCAATGATATAGCAGGAAAAAGAAAGTAACATGGAAGAACATGAAGGCCAAACCCAGTCAACGAGGTAAAGAAATATGAATAAAATATTTCTAGGAGAACATGATAGCCCTTCTTTTTGTAGATTAAGCAGCTAGAATCGTTGCAATAAATGACTAAGTATCCAATTAAGTCGTAACCAAAAATAATATATTCCACTTGTGGGCCAATATGGTCATGAACATATTTGAAGGTAAGCAAAAACCAGAGTTGCAGGGGTAAACTTCTTGTCTGGGAAATTTACTGTCCCTTCCAAAGGTTTAGGGTCATGTCAAAAGAGGGCAGAGTAGGGAACAACAGCTTTGAATGTAAATGAGATGATAAATATATGAAAATTTGAAAAATCTTCCATTCATACAAGGTTCCATCTCAGCTTGGTATACAAAATTCACTTTAGATCAACATTTATGTCTGCGAGGGATCCATGTCCTGGATCTGTGTATAAGTTGTCCAATTTTTCAAGATATTTTAAAATTTAAATGCACACAAGCATCAAATATCACGGCTTATGTAACAATGGAAAAGGATCGATACCAGAAATCCGAAAACCCTGTACACTGTCGGGTTTTCAGCTACAATCTTATAGCAGGGAATTAAATAACTTCACAGATGAAATAGAAAAGGACACAAATTGAAAACCTTCTCAGCGTTGCTTCAGCAACCTGGCATCACTACTTTTTCCCACCATCAACACCTGCACAGATACACTAATCCATGTCAGTCCAAATAATATATATAAAGAGGTGGAATTTAAAAGGAATCATTCATGAATATGCATTTGTGTTCGACTCTCCCTCTAGTGAATGTCCAACTAACTAATCTATAGCTCCTCGAGGAAGAATGTCAAACATGATGGTCATTGTGCTTGTTCTTCCCCTCGATCCATCATTAGAACTGTTTCCTAGTACAATAAGGTATAAAGGTAAAGAGCTTAAAGACTCATATTATATTTCTCTAAAACCTTATAAGAAATTTATATATCTATCTAAAACCATAGAAGAGACATAAAAAGTATGATTCCTCCAAGGAACCTCTAGATATCTCTTAAACTATACAAGAGATCTCCTTGATTAATTTTATATGACCCTATGAAAAGTCAAATTTAATTTCTATAAAACCTTGTAAGAAATATCCAAATTTCTCCAAAACCATATGAGAGATGTTTCTTGTATAACTTTGCTATAGCATATAAAAAACTTATGATTTCTTCAAACCTTAAGAGAAATCCTTAGGTCTCTCTCAAAAAATCATATGGAAATCTTCCTTTCTGGCCTCATTTGATCATGTGAAAAGTCATCTTTATGATTTCTCTAAAAACATCATACTCAGAGAATCTTTATGGCCTCAAAGGAGGGACCAGACCAAGCAAGCTCACCTTAATAGTTATCACTCTAATTACCGACGAAGGACTTGTTTTCAAGCTGTTTGAAGGGCGTGTGTGACAGAAAAAGCAGTACAGGAATCATTAACTTAACCTAATTGAAGTACACAGGGAAAAGTACTGAAAGCCAAGCGGAGAGCATCCATTTCTTTGACAGAATTGAATTTTCTACAAATGGATCCACAACTGCAGTAACGGCTTTATTAAGTGGATTCCCATCAACCAAGTACATCACAAGGTTCCTGCATGCCCATGTTGGAAACTTG
This sequence comes from Hedychium gardnerianum, assembly GCA_038050645.1. NCBI lineage: Eukaryota > Viridiplantae > Streptophyta > Magnoliopsida > Zingiberales > Zingiberaceae > Hedychium > Hedychium gardnerianum. The sequence continues at coordinate 3,583 of JBBUKS010328755.1, forward strand.
TTTCATAAAAAGACTGGGTCTAAGTCTCTGGCTAATGGATCAGAAATCAAATGATCAGTACTGATATGCTCGACAATTTTATACCGCCTTTGTTTGCTAGGTCTTTGAATTTGACCAATAATTTCAATGATTTAGAGATGAAAACAATCACAAGTATCCCTTGGTCAACACTCTTCAGTCATAAGCCTTATAGAAGATTTATTACATACCATAATATCCAACTTGCATTGTGGATAAAGAAAAAGATGTCAGACTCCCACTTTTCCACAAAATATTCTCTCCTGGTAGCATATAAGTGTAATCAAGATTGGATATCATATCATCAAAACATCTACATTTAAGCATCCAATCACCTCTAGAAACTTTACCCTTATATAACAAACATGAAAATCTTAGTTTTCTGCTGATACCTGAATTCTTTATTCGTTGTAGTCCAAAGATTCATATCAAGATTGAACATATAACTAAGTTAACCTGCAACAAAAGCAATATCAGGCCCTGTGCACACACATGAGCGTATGTTATAACTTTTGGTCTCGCTAGAATAAAGAATGTCTTTCATGAAAGTTACATGAGCACATTAACTTAAACAATGTACTGCCTCTAACAAGTGTAACTCTAGCCCAACAATTTTGCATATTGAACCTTTTAAGAACACATAATGTAGACTTTAGAGAGAAACCTAAATTCCCCAGCAGTATCTATCTCTATGAATCCCGATAAAAGGGCAGCCCGGTGCACTAAGCTCTTGCCAGTGTGGGTCCCAAGGAAGGGTTGGACCATATTGGATCTATTGTACAAAATCTTACCTTGCATTTTGCAAGAGGATGTTTCCACGACTCGAACCCGTGACCTCAAGTCACATGACAACAACTTTACTGTTGAGCTAAGGCTCCCCTTCTATCTCTATGAATCCCAATCATGAAGAAAAAAGAAAAAAAAAAACTCATGCATTGCTTGTAACCAAAATATTATCAACTTACAATACCAAAAAGATAAATTTGCTCCCACTAACTTTACCTTATGGTATATGTATTGATCACCTTTAGTTTCTAAAAATCAACAAAGTTCATAATTTGATTAAGCTCTAAACACCACTATTTAGATGTTTGTCATAGTTTGTAAATAGACTTCATTTACTTACAAGCTAGATGTGCAAATTCAGGTGTCACAGGTCAATTCATTAGAAACATAATTGAAAATGTGTATTAATGTTTTATAACCTTACTTAAGGTTGAAAAACGATTTGATCTAGATATCATAGTGCTCATCAAGGTCCAAAATCTTGATCCATGCTAGAATTTCAATCTTTGATTGGAACGGTAGTATTTTGGTACTATGTCAATCTTTCAATGTATCATGTCAATAGCAAATTTGAGGTGGTAAGTAGCTATATACCTAAATTCAAATTTTATATGATACGGAATGGTACAGTTTTGATATTATGTTGTATGGACATAAGCTACTAAAAAATATCAAACAATATTTCAAATACTCTTAATTTCAAACAATACTTCAAATACTTTTAATTTCAAGACACGAAACTTAATAACATAATCAATAATGCAACAAATACCGAGTAGTATTTGAGTAGTATTGAATTTTGGTAATTTATCAAAATGATACATTTCAACCATATTGCCTGCTAAAGTATGAGATTTTAAATTGTGGTGCTCATCATATCCACAAGTGTGTGATTTTGCCTTTCAACTACCATGTTATTTAAGACTGCCAAGCATAGTGTGGTGAGGAATATTGCCACAATTTTGAATGAACTTACAAAAAAACAATTTGTTGCCTAACTACATCATGTTTGCCATAATAATTACAACCAAGATTAATTCATACAATCTTAATGACTTTCCTTAATTATATCTCTACCTTTGTTTTGAAAACTTTAAAATTCTTTAAAGAATTCTTTTTCTTCTATTAGAATCTAAAAATCATCAATGAATGCAATAAGATAGTGATTTTCACACGAGGCAAGTGATGGCATACTAAAGTTAATTTCTGGGAACTCATAAATTATGCGCCTTTAGACTTGGGCTTTGAGCTTAAGCTTTTATACAGGCAAAACAAGTTTTAAAAAATTGAAAAATTATGGAAAACAAATGTTCTAGCAATTTTTCAATTCTTTCTTTAGCAATGTATGCTGGCATGGTAACCCTCCCCCAGCTCAATTCTAATTATTAAATAGGAAGCCACCAACTTATGGCTTAATGATTCAAATTGAACCATTCAAACCATTACGGTTCAGCATGAACAGCCATTTGCTTAAATAGGACCTGAATCCAGTTCAAGCCACAATCACGTCCTAATCAATTTGACCACAGAATATACTTAAATAAGCCTTTTATTACATCTAAATTATGTAGAATTAAATTCTGATTCACAAATATTAAGTTCTAATTAGATTCTCTGAAAACTGAAGATTTTTAACTTACTAGATAGAACATCAGTGAAGTCAGGGATGTGCACAAATGGTAGCTCAAATACGATCTGTGCAGTCTCTCACAGCCTAAAAGAAGCAATCTATCAGCATCAGCAACAATTTTATAAAATCCACACCCCCCACCCCCCCACCCCACCCCCAAGACCCCAGACACCCTATATATGTTAGATGTTGGTTCAATCTAGTATGTTCCATCATGTATTATCAACAGAACCTGTAAGGAAATGATAAAATCAAAGCTAAATTGACAAGCTCTTACAGGCCACAGTTCACAAGCATTTAGAAAACTATAATTATTCAAATCAGGAGTTCAAATGTTAATATATAAAATATAAGCTTGGATTAGTCAAACTTACCATTCTAGCACAGAAACGAAGCAAGATAAGACAGATTTTCTTGCAAGTGCATTATTTCGGTGGGATTAGGTATGAAGCCCAAATCTCATCTGAAGGTGAAGGTGGCTGCACCCAATGTCCAGGTACACGACTGCATTTAAATTGCCCACCAAAAGAAGTTATAAATTCAGATATTAAAGTTTTGAATAAGAAAACTCGAAATCTTTAATTTATCAATTCATCACCCTGAGGCTATGAAACAACACCAACTTAAAGTTATTAAGAAATGAAACTCCATGGAGACAAAAAAAAATGCAAAACCAACAGGCAATATACGTGATTGAATGTCATCCAAAAGATGTTGAAGAATCTTTGTACTCTCAGAATGTTAATCCAAAACCATTAAAATATGATGCAATAAAATTTCCTTAGCTTCTTTTATGAATTTGAAAAATCCTGTGTTCCTAGAAAGAAAAAGAACATAGAAAACAAAGGAACAACAAAGAAAAGAGAAAGATTAGTTGTCAAGTAACTAAGAACCAAATAACAGGTATTTTCAAAGAAAAGAACATTTTCACAAGATCTCCAAGAAAATAAGGAAAGATGTGTTTCCAATTGTGGCAAAAGGCGAAACGCTTTCCAATTGTGGAAAGATGTGTTTCCAAGAAAATAAGGAAAGATGTTTTATAAGTTCATATAGTATGTTATGCTCGAGAGAAACTAACAAATTTACCTTCCTCCGGGTCTAATGTAAGCATCCCACATTCTTCTAACCTGGAAAAAGAAATGGGTTTATGTAATATAAATAGAGATATTTTATCTCAAAATAACATCAAAAGAACAGCACCAATACAAAAACTACATGAACCAGTGAAACTATAAATAATATTGTTTTTAAAATAGTATTAGAATAGTGTAGCAAATGGAATCTATCACAATCATTGAACAAATATACAAAAGAGAGTGAAAGAAATATTTTAATTTTGTGAACATGGCTTGAATATTAAATATTAAAGACCGATGGATCCACTCGTTAAGGGTGATCAAATACAACTAGAAATGACTGAGTCATAATCAAGATCATTTTGCATGATCACCAATCTAGCATTAGCTAAGAAAAATTGCAAGTCATGCTGAATTTAAATGTTATGGTATTAAGAAGTTGATCAAGCCAAAGAAAGTTCAAGTAATACCAAAAATTAAAAATTATATATTGTATAGTTGAATAGATTAGGAACCTTCAAAAGGAACAATGAACAACTAAGGAATTAAATGTGGAAAGTATGAAATAAGATGTCAAAACTTCCAAATAAATGGCAGTTCAAAGTTACTTGTGTAGATGAAGTCTTTTTTATCAAATATTAAAGACTATGAATAATCTGGTTTCCAATTCCAAATGCCCTGGAATAAACAGACAAAATTCTAGATTATATATATATATATAAGTTATGGATCTGAACCTAAGGCAAGAATTAAAGAAAGAGAACGTCAACCTAAACCCAAGAATCTACAAAAATTTGGATCACAAGAGCATTGAAAACTTATTCTGGTAATCAGTAGCTTTTCCACCAAATTACAAATCAATTCAATCACTTTTGCAAACATGCAACAAAGCATGGTTTAAAATTTTGAGCCATGCCGAGGTTTTGGTCCCGGACGACACAATTTTGGTACCGTATCGTGCCGATATAATTTCGATATTTTTAAAATATAAAATATATTAACTAAAAATAATAAATAAATAAATTATATATATATATATATTATTAATGGGATAATTTTATTAGGCTTTAATTAAGCATATTTAAATTATCTCAATCATAGCTCGGAGTTGATTAAAATTATTAACCTAAATTATTTAATCAAAGCCTAAGTTAAAGTCTGCCTCTGTTCCAGATGCGTCGTCATGTCCGCGTGACGTGTCCGGACGCGTCGCGGCACGCTGGCAAAGCCTAAGTTAAAAAAAAAACTTGACTGCCTCTGTTCCAGATGCATCGCCAGCCCCACGCAACGCGTCCGAACGCGCCGCGGCAAGCTGGCATCGGAGGCGTGCTTATACCGATGCCGCGGGCGGAACGAGATGTATCGGGCGAAACGGCTCGAGTTTGAATCCATGCAACAAAGAACCTTATTGAATGACACAAGAAAAGTTGAAATAGGATATTAAATAAATTCACCTCGATTAGAGTTCCCATATCATTGCTACTTCCATGATAATAATGGAGGAATTCAAATGGTAAATTTGACAATGAGTCATAGCTGTTGTCAGTGCCACAACCTTGAACTTCATCTCTCTCCTGTTCAGACTTCAGACTTGCATCCACATCTGAAGTTCCACTTTGGCCTTTGGCCTTAGATGGCTCAACTTCAATTTGAACCGTAGAATTTGTTTCTGTCAGTCGGTTCTGCGTCAGTTTTCTAGATTCCTCTGCTGTTGCAATAGCATTCTTAGCAGCATGTGTATCAGCAGCAGCTGCTGCTTGACGCTCCTCCTCCTCAACAGCAGCTCGTACACGCAGAAGAAATTTATCATCCTCTTCTGGAAGAAAATGACCTGCACAGAGCCACAGATACAGGGCCATGTGAAACTTGATAGAATGAGTCCTATTTAATACTGCAGAAAGAGCGTCATTTACACAAACAACAAGAAACAAGATTCAAATACCAATTCCAAGTACACCCATACAACAAGATTGAATAAGTCCTGAAATTTTCCAGATTTTCTGTTTTGTGTTTTCATTTTTTGAACAGTTTCTGCAAAATGCAACAAAAATTCTCTGGAAATGAAAATAGGAAATAGGAACTGTGAGAATATTTCATCAAAATTTCCCCTAATTGTTTCTTTTTTTCATTTTGTCTAGGTTTCTTTTGTATTATTGATGACATAAGTAATAAGCATATAATTCAATTCTTGCAAATAAGTGTTTAAATTAAGATGCACAAGTTATCACACCTGGAAAATAACTTGCATGGACTGCACATGCATTCCATGCCATATATATGTAACGCGAACACACATAATATGCATAGGCATTTTCAAACCTTGCAGTTAACCAGTCACAAGGTCCACACCCATACTTGTGGACTCTCAACCCACAAAGTAATTGAGACTCACAAGATACATGCTAACAAATCAATCGACTCATTGTCTCAGAACAAGTAAGAGACTAGCAAAGTCCACGATTGTAATGAGACTTACAAGCTCACCAAGTCTCAACTCATTATGTAGTGATCGACTCACAAGATCTCAACATGCAAATTGATCCACCTGCTTGTGAGATCCATGCCCCTAATAATGCTATCCATGGACCACCAGGTCCACCTTCTAACTAGTAGTGTCGTCGACCAGATTGTGGGTCCACAAATGTAAAGTGACTAATCAACTCACAAAATCTCAACTCATTATGTAATAAAGTAGCTCAGGAATCCATGTTGTAATGTGACTTATAAGCTCACAATGACTTGCCCATACTGCAACCAATCAACTCTCAGGTGTCAGGCTTACAGCGTGGTCCAACAGATCCTAGGTCCTTTCCCATAATGCAATCGACTAACTAACAAGATCTATAGTTGTAATCCAATCAGTTTGATCATTGTGTTGAAGGTGATGCAGCCATAGTTAAGGTCAAATAACATGACCTAAGTCAAACTCACCATCATTCCTCAAATGATGCGATTCTAAGCTAGCCTCAAAACTTTGATATAAAAGAGAAAAAATAAACTCTCCTTAAAGTTCAAGGAATAAAGCCAAGCTCAAATTACAAAGGATTGAGATGCCTTGGGAACTCATAAGCAGCCAAAGGCTCACACGTTCAGAGTGACATGGAAATAACAGAGGCAAAATGTGACATTTTGAGAAGAATGCTAGCAACAAATGTATCACTCGAAATTCATATAAAAATGGCGCCCCCTGTCCTTGGAGCTTGGTCTCAAAGGCCAAAAGATGGGAACAAATGATGGGATCAAAGTTTGAGGTATCAATATCCACTCATTCAAGCAGGTAAAATGGGTTTGTGAGCATCTAATAGGCTCAAAATATTAAGAGGCTCTACCATTACCTTATTATTGACCAATCTTGATATCGACCCTATCTCTCTTTCATAAATTGATGCCTACTGCTAGTTGGCATGTCTAATCATGTTGAAGACTCAGCAGCATTTAATGCATGATGTAATAAAGCAGCCAAACATGTTAGTCAATCATATATGTGTATTGTACCAAATAGGGAACATTTAATCCGTATCAAGGCAGGCCATATGCCAATATCTCCTTCACAAGTAAATACCCTTGCTGGATGCAAATGTACGCATTTCATGCATTGAAGTATTATACTTCCCTTTCTCTCTAAATAACAGATGATAATGGTAGGACTTCATCAAACCCATTTTCAAAACATTCTTCTCCTTTTGTGAAACTAACAGTTTGTGTACATCCAAGAATCAAAATTTGATCGTCCTATAGGTAGGGCTCAGGTACTCTTTGCTCCCTACCACCATCAGAAGTATAATAGAATGAATTAGATAATTCATCTGCCAATACTGTTCATTTTCACAACTTCAATTGTTATTTACATGCCAGGCGTGGTTTTGGTTTTCTTTTCCTATCTACAAGATGTGCCCTTCTATGCTCTCATTCATTCTGTCTGCACTCTCATTCTATCTCCCAATCTACAACAATTCAAAAAAAAAAAAACTTGTTATACATTTAAATCGATGGTCATTTCACATCTTATACACATGGCATCCATAATTCTAGTGCATGCTTAAATGGAGGTCAAGTATCACTACATCGTCGTCATCAAAGATGTGATTGAGTGAACTATTTGACATCGGCAACATAAATATAGCATATCAAAGATACAAGTGATCCATCTATGCTATCATCCATCCACTTACTTATATTTCGAAGTAAACAAAACCTATGTATGCTTATGTTTATACTGAGCAAGTCATGCAAACCAACTATCTAGGTTTGCTACATGGATTCTGCATGCCACTGAGCTATATGTAAGGATACATTGCTGGTCATGACCTAGGTTTACAATAAATGAAGTAAAAATCGATGTGCATGTGGTTGTTGATGTCAATAGTGGATTAATATAATATGAAAATCTTCATCCCAATTTGATATGGTTGAACAAATAATGTATTGCTGAGATATTCAGTTTGGAGAAATCCATATAATTCTTTGATGGAGGAAAAAAATGGCTTGCCTTGTTTCTTCAACTTTTGAACTCTGATAGAGCGAAGCTCTTGTAATTTCTCAACAACTAATAGAAGCTCGAGCTGAAAGTTCAAGGGAAAATTTGGTTATCAATGTTAAAAACATTCAGTATCAAACTTGTAAGAAATGATATGATCAAGTTGACTTGGTAAAACATTGCAGAAGCTAATAATGTAACATAAAACCAACAGCAACAAAGGAAAATGTCACAACTATTTTGGGTTGGGAAACAAGACACATCATAGCAACTAAGAATATGTATGTACTACCAAGAAATTAAAACACAGTATGTCAAATAGTATGAAACAGAAACAGAAAAAAGTGCACCAATGTTCAATCTCAATAATGTAGTGGCAAATAAAATCTTATGGCCTCAATTTTAAGGCAAGCATGTAATCTTCCTTTTAAACAGAAGCAGAACATATAGACAGATAAGAAACTTTCCATGTGTCACCTAAAACAAGGGCACAGAGGCTCAGCCACTTAAGTTATAGTAGACTATGTTGGAGTACATAAAAAGAAGTCAGAAATATGATGGTTAGTCAAAGGTAGTCATGCAATATGATATCTGATATCCTCCTACACAATCTTCGAACCAGCTCTGAGACCAAGTTGAGGGAAAATATTATAACTAAATAGCCAATGTGAGACCAAACATACACTTAACTAATCTACATTTAGCATGGAATCTATGTCAGTTCGCTTCAGCATGAGAAGGCATACACTAATTAGCATGTCATACAACATAAAGTTGCACTAGTGAGATGTAGATCATATAACAAACCTCTTTTTTATGTGCATTACCTATACGCTTCACCAATGAGATTATAATGAAAAAAGCTTAGACGTCACATCCATAAATTGCACTAAACATCAGCAGTATCAGTATGATACATAACCATCGTTGTCATCACAGAAGCTATGATTGCCTTAAAATTGACATTACAATTAGCATTCAAATTGCTTGTATAGTTTAAGTTTAACCTATAAACTGAATTGAGAAGACTTTCCTGTTCATATAAGCTTGTGGGGAAAATTCAACTCAATATTTGTTTCAAAAGCACCTCTATCAAAGTGAATCATTGTTGCAAACTATACTAGCATAAAGTATAAGAGGAAATAACAAAATAAAATAAATAACCAGCCAGACAAAGAAGCCAGAAGGTTAGATGATTTCCATAACATCTTAAGTTACATATTATTTTAAACATAGGGAAAAAATTAGAGAGCAATGAATTCTGTGAAAAATGTCTGATCGTGTCACAGGAATACCATCTATATCAATAGCAAGATGCTGCCATGGCACATGGGCCATCAAAATACAAACTGTCAGAAATAATATAAAAATTTTCTCAAGAGATCTAACAATGCAACAAACTATCCAAAATGTTTCACCTCAGATTCTAGTCTCTTCCGTTCCTCTTTAGCCTTAAGCTTTGCAATTTCTTTCATGTGTTCTACCTGGAATCACCACATTTAGCTAACCATTGAGAAAGTAATACTGCCGTCCAACATAAGATCAGAAAAGTTCATCTACATCGAATATGAATGAATAAAAACTAAGGTATGTCCTTAACAAATGAAATATAATAGATACTGAGTTCCAATGAAGATATGAACCTGTTGAACAGCAAAACACATGGGATTCAGTTGGGATATAATTTCCTTTCTACATTCAATCTAGCAATACCAACATATTGAAAAGGGTATTCCAAGAAGAACTCAAATATCAGAAGCAATATCAGGCATTATGCATTTGTAACTGATTAGTAAAAGTTAGCTGAATTGTTGCTTTATAAAAAAGAGGGTTGAGGATTGAAGCAAAACAAGGTCCGAGTTATCAAGGAATTTTAGGGTTAAAAGAAACTAAGGGTACAAATTAATTATTCAATAAAATTAGACAAATCATGCCTTAATGATGCTTCATGTTACTAGTTCTTCTTTGTTTCTATTTCAACCCCACTAGTGTGTAATCCTGTTATGCATAAAAAACAATGAATCTTCTTTTTATTTTTTGAAAACAAATAAGAAAGACTTCGTAAGATTTGACATGACATGTTGTAGAAGTTGCCTGTATAAAAGGATGATGGCAGCAACTGCGGTATCTCAAAGAAACTTTCTGTGTAGTTATTCAGACTTGCACCTCGTGAGCGATCAGGTTAAGAGGTCAAAGTCAAACTAAGCTCAACCTCAGTTCCACATCTTGTGCAACAACTAAACCAAATTTGACTAGTTGATAAATCCAAATAGATTAGGATGGTATGAACTGTTTACCAAGTTCAATGATTACCTAAACAATAGTGTGGTAAAATAAAAAGACAAATAAGTTACTTGTCAGGAAGCAACCAACAATCAACAGGAACCTAAAACAAGGAACTAAATTCTTACAAAATCATATCAGAAAGTATAGTTGTAACTAATCAATGACTACCTTGCGCATAGCCATGTCCTTGGCAATCTCCCTAGCTCTCCATTCATCAGCATCTCGATCTGCTTTCTGATGATCTTCTTGCAGCTGTATAACAAAAAAGAACATTTAACAACCAAACATGAATAGATGGCATATAATTAGCACACATCTCTGTTACACACATGCATCATAACGAATTACTAACTATAGGTAGAGTTTACTATAAGAGACGGAATCAATACGATGATTCAGAATAAAGGATGAAGCATGATACTGCTCTTTTGTTTGTCATACAATACTAGTCATAGATCATTAGGTGTTTTTTCTTCTGAGGAAAGAGAAGGCAAAACTATCATATTGTATTACTAAGATAACAAGGTAAAATACATACTAGGATAATAGGGGCACTAGAGTATGAATGAGGCATCTTATTTCCAAAGGGACAGTGGAGTAATCACAATACCAAATCAAATGTTTGTGGCCAACGACAAACAAAGGCCCAAAGTATGGCATCATCTGATCAAATCTAGTTGCAACACCACATCACTCAAAAAACCACCACAAGGGAAAGCTAATCCAGTACAACAACATGAACTCAGCAACGAGACATGGCAAGCAAAAGGAGCTCCCTTAACCATTTGTAGATATAGGTATAATGAACACCACAGAGAAACTCATAGCAGCAAATAGTCCTAGGAATAAGGAGGGTCAATGACTAGTCATCTTCTTTGAGTCGCTCTGAGCAAACTCGGCACAAAGTCATAGGGGCAAGCCATGCACAACCCCAAGCAGTTGTGCAACTCGATTGCCCATCGACTTAATAGTAGGTGCTTGATTGACAAAGGATGCAAAGATGGTAGCTGTCTTGATGTAGCCCTAGTTCACAACCTATGTCAGTGGCATCCATGATCCCAAAACTAGAGACGATAGATTTAACAACCTAGTGATTCCAGGCCGTTATGGTAGGTTGCCAAAGTTTGTCTGTAGCTCAAGATGGGCTTTCTATATTGCCTTCTGCCTTCAATTGCAAGGGTGATAGCAGATGAGGAGCTTACTGAAGTTGAGAGCATCACGTGATCTTTGATAAGGAGTCCTCCAAGCGGAATTCAATAGTAAACTCACTGCACATATAGGTCAAAGTGTTCTAGGCCCACTATCCAAGAACATGAAGTTAAAGAAAGAGAGAATGATGCCCACATGATCTCAATGATTATTGGCAACATAAAGGGCAATCGACCAACACATCTGGCCATACTATGGAGGAGCAACTCCAAGCTGCCGAAAAAAGATCAAGAAGAAATTTGAGGAGAGAGAAGGGTGGAGCCTCTGAGAAAGGGTGGCATTTGGAATAAGTCACCTTAATTGTGCAAGGGGGTGAGGAAGGTGGTGCCTTGCTAAGATATCATACAATCAACTTTAATGAAAACATATTTACTAACCATATCATACATATAGGCAATTTCATTATACTTGGTGTCATATCTATATTTTTAACAAGAACTTATCAAAAAGTAATGTATATGAAGGTTCTTCACAAATTTAGTCATTATACTCATATAAAAAGTAATTTGAAGTAACCATTTTGTTTGTAATTGGAAATAAATTGTTCTAGCATGTCTCCATTAAAATTATTTTATTCCAATTTCTCAAAAGTGACCTATATGTTGAGTTCAGAAAGAATGACTGGCTATGATTATAATTACTTTTATTTTACAAAATGTTATGTACCTACATTAATTAGTTTATAGTTTAGCCACTGTCACTGCTATTGGAGCCCAAGGATGGTTACTTTTGAAAGCTACATTTCTATTAGATGGCCTACGATCATCCCCCTTAATGGGAGCCTTATCCGCTGAGTGCCTAGGCTAGAGAGAGTTGACCTCGAGCAGAAGTGGCAAGGTGCAAGGGTAGTGCTGGTTTAGTTTTTATTCCACCATTCTTCACATGAAATTCCAACAAATCCCCTATATTTATCCTTCTTCGAAGGATGTACCACACCCAAAGGCACCGATGTAAAAGCCTTTGGTGCACGAACACAGATGTTGAAGATCACCCAAACAAAGTCGCTTATCCACAACATCTTATAAAACCATAGGTGTTAGTAATTGTTTTGCTGTTTCAAAACATGAATTCCTAAAACCTTTCCTTCAAGAGGCAAAGAGAATGTTAAACAGCAAGGGTCATAATAGTAAGCAGATTGAGAGTAGTTTTGCCCCAATATAAAGACAAATCACTGTATGTTTGATGTCTGATTGAGTAAGTAATTTAAGAAACCTTGTGCACTTGTTCAGCCACACGTTTTCTTTTTCTTTTCCTCCAAAGCTTGTTCCTCTTGCACTTCTGTAACTTGTTACTAAATCTTAGCGCTTCTGATCGTGCCTCCCATGGGACTGCTGGATTGTTGATGATATCAAGAGGAAGGAGTTGATATTTAATAGTTGATGCTAGTGAGTTTACTGCCTCTATTGACATAGATGTTTGAACGTCAAGGCTAGTTCTCTTTGCTTCAATCAACTTGAAAATTTGCACAACATATTCATTCTCAGGACACTGAGAGAAATCAGGAAGAATGGAATCAAATGAAGAAGGAGAGGGTTCTCCAGCTGATGAAGGAGCTTCTTCTGCATTTTGATTTTGTGATCTTTTAATTAAAAGCAATGCTTCTAATTCTTTTCGCCTGCTAGATAGGATTACTAAATTACTCTCTATGATAAGTAATAAAATAGGAAAACAGATGTTGTTAGGCGGTGCAAGAACATACATTGCTTTTGCCAGATCAATGGTTTCTCTCAACTTCCCCAGATGCCTATGCACATCCTCCGACTGCCAGAAGGAGGAAGTAGCAGATTGAATGGGATTCCATGATGGAAATTGAGGCGGAAATGTGCCCGCAAAAAACGGCGGTGGGATCATAGTACAGCTGCAAGGAAAGAGATCAATTACATCAGGCATCGGAAACAGAACACAACGACACGAACATCTCCTCCCTGTTCGGTTCGAGTATTATAGAGCCAAATCCAACATCCACGGAACACGAGGATGAATATCTAACTGCAGCAAGCATCAAACTAAAGGATTAAAAGAGCAAGTACGACATATCATCACAACCGGCCATCCTATGATATGAGACGTGATATTTTTGGGCGTTCAACAAGGAAAGAAGAAAGAAGCACCTTGTGATCGCACGAGCGCTAGAAGATTTGCGAATGAAGACGTCGACCGAGGAGAAGAGCGACTCGTCGCTTCGCACCTCAATCCTTTCCTAGTTTGAGGATACCACGCGCTTCGCTGCCGGGATAGATCCGATGCCAGCAGCGCAGCGGCCGTCGCCGGCGGCGAGGGCAAAGGGCTGCTCCTAGACTAGTCGATCCAAACCACTGCAAGGTTCTACATAGACTTGGAGTAGCCAAGCGGGCCCACTTAATAGTGGGCTGTGTCCTATCTATCTCGTAGAAAATCGAAGAAAAAATAAAAATAAAGAATAAGGATAATCATTTTGAGGGAATCTGTAAAATTTATTAACCAAAAAAACTTACTTATCTTCTAAAATTTAGGTAACGTTAAATAGACACAATAAAATTGATTAACCAAAGAAATTATTTATCTTCTAAAATTTACATAACATCTCTTTAAATAGACATGTACAATTACCTTTTCAAGAAAAAAAGGTCTAACTTATCTATAAAAAAAAATAAACTTATCCTAGAAAAAGAAATAAAATTAAGTATTTATTTGAATAGATTCATTAAAGGATCTTATTCTATAGATAAAATTTTAAAGGGTTTATTTGAATAGATCTATTAAATGATCTTATCATTCCATCGCTCTTCAAAATAACTTTATCCTCAAGGTTGTTTAGTAATAAACTCTGGACATTTTTCTTGAATAGTATCATATAACTCTTATGTTACATCATCGATAGATATGTTGTCCCACTGAATTGATAGTTCAACCGTCGCCTCCTAATTGTTTCTTCACAAGTCTTCTTTCTAAAATAGCATAAGGTTGAAACTTAATTTCACCATCAGAATTCACTTTGAAAGATGTTGAGGAGTAAATTTATTGTCTAATTTCTTTTTTAAACAAGACACATGAAGTACAAGGTGTAATTTAGAATCTTGTGGAAGCTTCAAGCGATAAGCAACAGGTCCAATATGTTCTATGACCTTATAAGGGCCATCAAATTTTGGTGACAACTTCATAGAGGTTGATGGGCAAATTGAAACCTGCTTGTATGATTGAAGTTTTAGAAAAACTCAATATCCTATTGCAAATTCTCTTTTAGAACGATGTTTGTCTACCAATTGCTTCATTTTTTCTTGTGCATTGCATAAGTTATTTTCAAAAGTTGCAATATTTGATCTCTTGTGTGTAGGTTTTGGTTGTCTTGATGCACATTTGTTGATCCATGTGTGTATGAGTTACTCTAGGGTGGTACACATCCATAAATTGCCTCAAATGGGGTAATCTTAGTAGCTGAGTGGTAGGTCGTATTGTACCACCATTCTGCCCACGGAAGCCAACGAACTCACTCCTTTGGTCTATCACCAGTTAAGCAACGTAGATAATTCTCTAAACATCGATTAACCACCTCTATTTGTCCATCTGACTGCGGGTGGTAGGATGTGCTAAAATTAAGTTTAATGTCCTGCAGTTGAAATAATTCTTTCCAAAATTTACTCGTAAATACTGTTGCATTCTAAAGCATGAAAAATATATATAAAAACTTACAGTACTCTTGAGAAGAAATCGAATGAAAAATTCGAAGAGGAAATCAGTTGTTATCACAGAGAAGATCACCAAGGAATCTTCTCAAATTTTCACAAACCAAATTCTTTGATTCTTGGACGTTCTTCTCTTTATCAGAGCATAAGAAAACAGAGGAGAGCTCTCTCAAAAAAAACTCACACCGTTTTCTTTCACTTAGACGCTTATATAAAGCTCATATGGGAATGGATCGTGTGCTCATGTCTAGGCAACGTGTGCCCACTTCTGGCTACGTGTGCTCACTACCAACATCTCTCACTCGTCCAAGTATAAAGAACAACTAGTCACAAAGACCATATTAGAATTAAGTCACAAAGACCATATCTGAACATTCAATCCATACTTAAGGAAAAATAATTCGTGTGACAACAAACACACTGAGCATTTAATGCTAAAAAAGTTATTACACTTAATTTAATTGCTCTATAGAACGAATCAGAGACATCAATATGTTGCATTTACCCTAGATTAAATCATTTACATCATTATGAACATCTCTAATCCCTCAGAATGACCATTATGCAAGAGAGCATGTTTAATACAATTATTCACAATCACATTTTATGTACTCAACAAAAAATATAACTGGTCGACCAGTGAATAAATGCTAAAGATGTAAATCTCTTTTAATCTTCCTTTTTAGCTTGAATCTATTCATTCTAATCAGTCGCTTTCCTAGTTATGTTCCATAGATCAAATCATCCATAGTCATAGGATACATGCTAAAGTAGGAGTCACTGATTAAAACTTCAAGTAGACAGCTAAATAGTCACTCAGGGTAAAACTGAGATTAACTTATAATCTCAAAGGTCTCACATAGTAGAGAAACAGGGATCCATTCTCCTACTACCCTTATTGTCGCTACATCACATGTGGTATGAATCACATGCTACGATGTTATTATCTTTACCAATAAAGAGCACATGTTTTTTCTTAACATCGTACAGATTTTGATCTAGACATACCTAATGTCTAATCCTGAATTCAACTCGTAAATTCCAATCTAGCCTCCAGCAAGTTCAGTAAATGGTGGGTGCATTTACTTTGATCATTATCAATACACATATGATCTTATCTTGATACATAAATCAAGGTGACCCCAACTTATAGGTATATCTCTATTCACAGCTACATAAGTTGTCCTATAAGTAATGGTCTTATCTCTATTTATACTAAATAAATAGAGTTTATTATCCATGTGAGTGGATTAATCACAACCTGCCAATATGCTCACCAAAACTTTAACCAAAATGTAACAAAGACATATACACTGAATAAATTATAACATTTCATTCCTTATTGTCTTTATAACATGTTACATTCTTCGAAGTCTCAAAGACTTCACATGTCCAAGAAAAGACTCTTTAGCCAACGGCTTAGTAAAAGGATCTGCAAGCATATCACATGTAGGAATATATTCAAGAATTATCTTTTTCTTGTCAACAATATCTCTTACAAAATTATACTTAATTTCTATATGCTTGCCCTTGCTGTG
>JBBUKS010329079.1:0-20250 GCA_038050645.1 Hedychium gardnerianum
AATGACAAATACATACATCAAACGAGAAAGATAAAGATAAAAAAACTTGGTTAGCAATAATAAAACAAGTTAAAATTTATTTAAATATAGATGATGATATAGTAGGGGATAGAGCCCAATGACATAAAAAAATTCATATAATCGATTCCACATAGTGGGATAAGACTTGATTATTGTTATTAATAAAAGTTCCTCCATATGATCAATATTTTAAACTCATTTTTCAATTTTCACATAGAAACAAATGATATATCCACCTATAGCTAACATTGGGCTCCATAATCAAAGAGGATGCAAAGAATTCCATGTTTTAATTGTTAATTTTGTATGAAAAATATTAATTTTGTTCGACTTATTTACATGAACTTAGGTGAAAAGTAAGTTTTTTCTTTTTCTTTTCTATGGTTGATCCTTAGTTCCTTGTTTGATGAGAATTTTTGAATGATTACAGCTTTTTAAATTGTTTTTTATTATCAAAAATGGACTAGAATATGTATTTTATCATTTTTTAAAACTACATTCAAATTGCTCATTTTTCAATAAAGACAACATTTTGATAGTAAAAAAAATATTAAAAAGGAACTTCCAAAATAATGTGATATTAATGCAACTTTGAGGGCATTTTTAAAAAGACATATTAATTTTGTAAAAAGAATTTCCAAAATAAAGAGAATCTTAAAACATCCAGGGGGGAAAATAGAAATTAACCCAATCTCACTGCTCAGGCGAAGTAGCCACTCAACTCTGCTCGAACGCCGCTCGATCGATCGAGAAGAATGGAGAGATCGCAAACCCTCGTCTTCGCCTCTCTCCTCCTCTTGATATCCTCCTCCCTCTTCTTCACTTCTTCTGCGTTACCAAGGAGGCGGCGGCAGCCGCGGTTTCTGGGGCGATTTGCGCGGCTCGGTGTCTCCAATCGGGCGACGTACCAATACGAGGAGCGGTACTTCCGGCAGCCGCTCGACCACTTCAGCTTCGCCGACCTTCCTTCTTTCGAACAACGCTACCTCATCGCCGGCGTCGACGCCTGGGCCCGCCCCTCCGGCCCCATCTTCTTTTATTGCGGAAACGAGGGCGACATCGAGTGGTTCGCCGCCAACACCGGCTTCGTCTGGGACATCGCCCCTCGCTTCTCCGCCCTCATCGTCTTCGCCGAGGTCGGTGTGATCGTGTCGCTACTGAATATTTTTGTATTAACGAATCTTGTTAAAAATTGTTCCTTTGGTCATTTAAAGAAACTTCACCAGTGCTATTGATGATGCGGTGGTCTAATTAGTGTTCTGGCGATATGATCTGTGATGTTAATCGAGGTTGATCATGCGCGGACAAAGCAATAAACAGATATCGATTATAGCTTAAGATCCTTAAAGACAAATTGAAGCATTAATTGTAACAGAATTTATCGTATAATCAAGTTTTAATTAAAAATATATATTTTTTAGGGTTCCATATAAGTTCCATGAGCTAAAATATAGTATTCAAGAGCTAGGTAGCTTCTCCCAGTTTCTTTTCTTTTATGGCTTTGTTAGTGCAGAGAAGTGCTATATAAAACTACAAGTGGATTTAGAATTGTGTATATACAGTTTGTGTTGCTTTTAAACAGTGCTTGAATTCGTGGTAGCATTACCAGGCTAACCTTCAAGTGTTAGAGGCCTAATTTTGTTTGTTTATTTGTATACGACAGCACCGTTACTATGGCAAATCGATGCCCTATGGAAGCAAAGAGGAGGCATATAAGAATGCTGATTTTTTATCACATCTCACAGCTGAACAAGCGCTTGCTGACTTTTCTGTGTTGCTTACTGACCTAAAGCGTAATTTTTCATCGGAAGATAGCCCAGTTGTGCTATTTGGGGGTTCCTATGGGGGAAGTAAGTTATTCTGTTTGCATTTATATTTTAGTGTTAGATATGGTAGTTTAACTAACATTCCACATTAATGCTTCTGGTGCAGTGCTGGCTGCTTGGATGAGGCTTAAGTATCCCCATGTTGCCATAGGTGCACTTGCTTCCTCTGCCCCTATTCTTCAATTTGAAGACATTGTTCCATCTGATGCATTCTATAATATCGTCTCCAAAGACTTTAAAGTCAGTAGATCCATTTCCTTTTGCTCGGATATCTGCATACACAATTGCACACTTTGTTTAGTTTAATGAGCTTGGCCTACAACTGGTTTCAGCGTGAAAGTTTAAGCTGCTTTAAAACCATAAAGGAGTCCTGGGACGTACTGGAAGCTCAAGGAATGGATAATGATGGTCTTCTGAAACTCAGTAAAGACTTTCACTTGTGCAGGTGCGATGTGTCACTGATGCTATCAGTAAGGAGAGCCTAATTGTCTGTTTTTTCCTCTAGATTACCATTTTCCTTGTTGCTTGCTTGCTTTTTCAAGTGTGAATGTCAACTACAGGAATCTTAACAACACGGATGAACTTTCAGGCTGGTTGGATTCTGCCTACAGCTATCTTGCTATGGTGGACTACCCATATCCGTCTGACTTTTTGATGCCATTACCCGCAAATCCAATAAAAGAGGTTAGCTCACACTACTGTACATTGATATAGAACTATTAGATCTGTGTTTCTTCCTAAAATTTCTGGTCCAGATTTTTCTAATTGCTAAAGTAGCTCTCACACTCTTTGTACTTCTAAGCCATATTGCACACAAATATGTAAAATGGGAATAGAGGAATGCAAACCCAGGTTAACCAATGAAGAACTTGTTTCTATTCATCGCTAGATGAGAAGTGAAGAGCAAATTGGAGAGAACACACACAACTCCTTTGATATAACAATGCAATGTGGAGTCCTTCGGGTGACCAATAGAGGTTATTAATGTGGCCCGTTCTTATTATTGCAATCACCATGCCTCCCATGGTGGCAGATATGTTGGCCAAGGCAACTAATTTGCCATTGTTCAAAGACTTGAATATCAAAACTATGCATGCTCTTTTCTTAGCGTTGCAATGTCTCAGTGTTTCAGTACCACACTGGATTGGCTAGTTCAATTCATTTAACTAGGAACTGGTTAGATCTTCTAGTAGATCAATGTAATTTACCAGTTGAACGACTGATTTGACTATCTGATAGTAAATCAGTCTCCTTCAAATCATCTATTAGTAGGCTTATTTAAATAATATCAACTACATAATGGATTTTCTAAATATTCGAATCACTTGCATCCACCACCAAGAGTGAATTATTTTCTACAACTAAAACAGGCTTCCCTTCTATTTTCCTCTCAAATACCAAGATTTCCTTCTTTTCCTTTCCCTCTCATTTTTCTTACCAAGTGGAAAAGGAAAATGATTTTATGGTGATTACCTTCCGCCTCCTTTCTTCCTCTACGTTTCCTTCCCAAGTAAACATCATCTTACATAATTTACAATTGCTCAAGTTGTTGATTTTAGGTTGAGCCACACTGTGGAATTCTGCACTCAGTGCATGGGGAGCTCCACGCTTCCTAAGTTGATTGTGTTAGATGGGTTAAAATATCATGCCGAGCCGGTTGAAATATTTCGTTCTGCTCGCCGACAGGATGCGGTACCAGGCCCTGCGGTCGCGTTGGCTGGGTCGCGCGAGGAGCAGGTGGGTTTTTTAATTAAAATGAGAACTTGCATTGATTATCTCAATCAACTCCTAGCTATAGGGATAATCTAAAGAGATTTAATTAAACCCTAATAAAATTATCTAATTAATTATATATTTTATTTATTTTAATTCTAAAAACATATAATATTTTTTTTATTTGTTTATTTATTTATCTCCATTTTTTATTTTTAAAAAAATTATTTTTTCTTTTTTAAATATTTTATTTTTAATTATTATATTTTATATTTAAAAAATACCGCGAAAGAGTCGAGCAACTCCCTTGGAGGGATCACATGAGCGGGCTAAGGGGTTTTAATTACAATTTAAGTTGATTATCTTAATCAACTCCTAACAATGATAGGAATAATCTTTTTAATTAAACCCCAATAAAATTATCTAATTAACTATATATTTTATTTATTTATTTCTCTCTATATTTTTTCTTTTTTTTAAAAAAAAATTATTATTTTTATATATTTTCTATTTTTTAAAAATTTTATTTTTAGTTAATATATTTTATATTTAAAAAATACCGAAAACCATAGCGGCACAGTACGATACCAAAACCGTATCGTTCCCGTTCCGGTTATAGACCGAAACTCCAATACGGCTCGAGATTTTAAACCATGGATGGGACACTAGTTTAATCAATTCTGACCACAAGTTGGGAGTGGGGACAATGCTCTTTCATCCAAAGCCCCAGCATTAGAGCTAATTTTTCATGTTCTAGACATTGGCATCTCTAGATGTGCATATTTCTTCTCACAGCATTAATGCAATTAGGCAGACTAACTTGTTTGTATAGCAATCAATTGTTCATTATATGTCACCCTCCCCATTCTCTAGTTATGCAGAAAAGTCGACAATTATCCTAATGGGACTGATATCCTAGAGCGCATATTTGCCGGAGTAAGCATCTACTACAATTATACTGGAAATGTTGACTGCTTTGATTTGGAGGATGACCCACATGGAATGAGCGGATGGGACTGGCAGGTTCATCCTCCTCCATTTTATTGCTTTTGCTTTTTCTAACTGAAAATCCATGATACTGGAGCAACTAATTTCTGTTTCCATTACCACCAGGCTTGTACAGAGATGGTTATGCCTATGTCAAGCAACAAAGACAGTAGTATGTTTCCAGAATTTGATTTTGATTATGCTGCATACCGAGATGAGTGTGTTCAGGATTATGGTGTCAGGCCTAGGCCTCGGTGGATTACAACTGAGTTTGGAGGTCATGTAAGTTCTGTTGCTCTACTCGCTGAGAAAACACAATCCATACAAATTTGCAATGTCTTCCTTGCAATCTGTTCTAGTATAGTTTAGTTGCAACAGTTGATTCTGCCTTTAAAAATATGATACAGTGATAGAATTGTGTTGACTTCCATCAAGAAGGCATAGTTCGTGGCAAATGGTAGGAGATGCCAACTATAATTCCAGTTGTTCTAACCTTCTAGATCAGATGCTTTTTTCATTTTTCGATTTTCTTCAATGGTCTACAGCAGGTTCAGTTTGATTAGCTAAATAAGGCATGGTGCTAGGTTGTTTGCTTTTATTAGTTGATTATTACCTTTTTTCTTATTTAGTTGTCATAAAAACGTTTAACAAATTTTCTTTATAAGCTGATAAAAGTTTGTTTTCACAATTAATATTTCGTTTCTATTAAATGGTCAAAAATCTGAAAAATATCATCAATCATTGGATTCTAAAGGATATCAAGACCACATTGATGAAATTTGGCAGTAATATCATATTCTCAAATGGATTGTTGGATCCTTGGAGCGGCGGCAGGTAAACCACTTCACCCATTTATGTTTCTTGCAAATCCTTTCAGATTTCAGTTCAGATGAACTTAATGATTCTTTGTATGTTCTTTCCAGTGTTTTGCAAAACATATCAGATAGTATCATCGCGCTAGTAACTGAACTAGGTACTTCTCTTCTGAGTTCAATCCATTAGTTTTTCTCCATCGAAAGTTCTGTTTACCTGGAAGACTTGTTTTCAGGGGCACATCACATAGACCTGCGCGCTGCTACCGATGAGGATCCTGAGTGGCTGGTAGAACAGAGATATTCAGAGATCGAACTCATCAAAGGTTGGCTATCTGAATATTATAAACAAAGGGCATCCTCTTTCATCAAGTAGATTTCAAAGTCTTAATTTGTCTTAAACTAGCTGAAACTGATAAGATCATAAACTCATTCACATTAAGTCTTTGTCAGATCATATTGATGCCTTTGTGCAAGTAGGAATTTCTTTAGATGTTCTATGGTTGTAAAGTAGTTCTACTTTAACTTTGGCATTCAAGTAAAACTAGAAAATGCCTCAAGCAAAGCATTGAAGTAAACACAATAATAAAAGATAGAAAAGTGTATCTGTGGGCCACAATGTAGTGAAAGATTGCTAACTTTATATATGATGGCACACCCTACCTTCCACATTGCTCATGACTTGTCGTCAGAAATAATCTTATAATCAATGGTGTGATTTTGTTGGATCGATAAAATTTGAATCAATGATGTGATTTTGTTTGACCCAACATGAGTTTGAATCTCTATAACCACATCATTGAAAGAGTTGTTACTGGGCAAGAAATAGTTTTCATTTTGTTTGGTTAAATGAAATTTGCATTTAAACATTTTTTTTTTCAAATCTATTTTTATAGATCAAATTGTATGGTAAAAAGGTAATATAAAAAATTGGAGTTATAAAATTTTAAATTTTAAGATAGAGTTTATATATATATATATATATATAAATTTTATCCTATCAATTTTAATATATATTTCTATATTACAAGATATTTTTCTGGTTTATTTAAAGTAGATAATTTTATTGAGTTATCCAATTTTACCCGTTTGAGGTTAATTCCAACTATAATATACATAAATGTCAGTTTCCAAATTGTTGAACGAAAAAAGGAGGTAGAAGATTTTATTTTATTTTTTGCCATAGATTAACTAAAGAAAATATTTTCCTTATAACTATTTATTTCTAAATAATTTTAAAAGGAAAATTGTAATAATATTCGGTCAATTAAGGTGTCAAATCAAGAGTTATAAAAAGAAATTAAAATGAATTTTATTTTGAATAACTATATACCATTCTGATAAAAAAATTTAATGTTTTAATTATATATTTTTATTGTTAATTATTATTTAGAAACTGAAAACAAAAATATTTAGATTAAAAAGTTTTCTGGATCGTAGTTTGCACGAATCTCAAGGCATTGGATTCGGCTTGTGCGAAGCCGTTTCAAAAGCATTCAAATTTCAATCGCGCCCACAGGTCCCTTCGTCACGTTACCATCTCCTCGGATATGATTGCGGAAGACAGCGGGTCCCGTTTGGGTCCGTTTTCATTCCAGTTACAATGAAGGTAAGTTTGTGGGTTTATTCAAGGTTGGTAGGCAGCTGGATAGTTAAATTCCTCAGCTTTACGTCCGAAAGTGTTGTTAGGCTGCCATAAGGTCGGAGTCGTTGCGGTAATCGTACCGGCGGAACTCGGTATCCGATTCGGACGAGTCGGATCGGGTAATCGTCCTCTACAAGACTCACCTTCCTACAAAAAGCCAAACCGAAAGTGGAGACTGGCCGAGTCCACTCGCTCGATCTCTTTCGCTTTCTCTCCCTGTCTCCCTCGGCGGCGAGTCTTGTTCCGCCGGTACTCCGATCTAGGGTTTTAACTTCTGCGACGACCGGACGTTGATATGGCGAGCCCTCGGCCGGCAGCGATGACGCCGGCGTCTCTCACCATCGAGGCCCTCAGGATTCCGCTCGGGGACGATGCGATCTGGAAGAGGCTAAGGGAGGCCGGTCTGGACGAGGAGTCTGTGAAGAGGAGGGATAAGGCCGCACTGATAGCGTATATTACGAAGCTGGAAACCGAGGTGATTTCCCTCCCTTTGTTCGTTCATGAGTTGCTGACTAGGTTTCAGTTATGCTAAGGCTACCGAGTTGTTTAGATATTTTTTAGAGCAATTTTTAGAACTACATAGTTTTGAGCAAGATTCTTAAGCAATATTGAAATTTTCCTGCAATTTTGTGAGCGTTGTCGCAGAGAAATTTGATCGGGACGCTTGTTCTGGTTAGGCGTGGCAGGAAAATCGTGATTTATTATCCCTTGTACCTTGGCATTCATTTGTTTTTTTAGAAAATATCTCATTCATTGTTTGTATTCAAATAGGGTTGTCCTTGTATGTATGAGGTTTTAGAGTTGTTCCAATATATTTTTTTGTCGCAATTTAGTTTCGACGTCTCAGTGATAACACTTTGTGGTATCATCTAGGAAATCTCGTCTACCATCATAGGCATAAGTTTGTACTGAAAGGTAGTTTACTTTTCTCAACTTCTTTCAGCTATCCCTATAACGTAATCTTCTCAAGTAATAGTAGAGATAAATACTACATAACGGTCATGTTAACTTTTTTTCCATTGCTTGAAGTTTGATTTTCTTTTTGTTTCATTGTCACCGCCAGACTCTTTCCCTGATTTTTTATTATATGTTTGTAAGCGTTGCTATTTGATCGGGATGGTAGTCACTGTTAGATGAATTATTCTTTTAGGAGATTCAATTCTATTCTGATTTCCTATACAAGATAAGTGGCATAAGAATTTATAATGCAGCAACTTTGCTGACATATTTAGTATGTGTCTGAATGGGTTAATCAATAAAAGGAGTCATTGCGGCTCCAATTGGTTATCAATTTCTTGGTTCAATTTCAAACTTTATGCATGCTTCATATTTATTCCAATGGCATGAATTTCTAAGTCCTGATGCTGCATTTTGTATCGGAACTTCAATTTCTTTCTATGCCAGTATGTTTTATTTATATGCCTTTTTTATTTGTTTCATTATGGTAGATCTATGACTATCAACACCACATGGGACTTCTTATTTTGGAGAGAAAGGAATTACTTTCTAAGCATGAGCAAATTAAAGCATCTTCAGACTCAACCGACGTTATATACAAGCGAGAAGAAGCTAAGCGGCTATCTGCTTTAGCTGAAGCCCATAAACGGGAAAAAACTCTTGAAAAGCTTTTGGGAATCCAGAAAGAGTGTGTTTCAAATGTGAGTGCATGTTCAGTGAAAAATATTATCTGAAATTTTACTATTATACAAAAGAATTTTCTTTGCAATGCTTCTGCAACCTCTTGACCAACCTGTACCACTTATGTGACATTCTGCTATATATATATATATAAGGTTTGGATTAATTCCTTATTGCCATCACTTTCCTCATTTGACTTCTAAAAAACAACTAGTAAATTTTTGAAGGAGTCATCTACTAGATAGATGTTACTTTGATAAATAATTTCTATTGTAGCATGTAAACATTTCACTAAATGTTTTTTTGACAAAAATGCAAACTTTTGATGGTTCCAAAACTTTGAGTTTGCTTCTCATACCATAGGAGAAGGTCACGTTTCTATAGTTTTATTCACAAAACCCAAAGCTTTGATATCCTTAATCTAAATCACGAGCAGGTTTCCTGATAGTTACTAATCTTAGCATTCTACAAGAAAATCCTTACTGAGTCAAACTTAAATTATATTGTTCTTTATATGTCAATTTTCAGATTATTAGATGTTTCCACAATTTGTTTAAAAAATTTTATATGCTAATGTTTCTTTCATGCTATACATTGCATTTTTTCCTGAAGATGGTAAATATGGTTATCAACTTGAACATGAGAAAGTTGCACTACTAGCTTAAATCTTATTTCTTGTTTAACTTTCAATAGTTCAACCTTGATTGTTTTTTTAAATTTGAAATGGAAGTTTCACTGCTCTAACCATTCATACTGTAGCCAATAACTATTTATAATAAAAGGCAGAGGTGTTAAATTTCGTATCAGTTTGTTTGATTTATTTTTCAGTTTGATTTCTAATTTGACACCTTCTTGATTCTTACACATTCTACTGTCATATATATGCTGTTTTATGTTGTAAAAGAGTTGGAATATTTATGCATGTGATCTTTTTATATAGATTGAGAAGGCTTTGCATGAGAATCTAGTGGAATCTGCTGAAAGAAAGGTTGAATATGAACACAAAATTGCAGAAGCTCAGACAAAGATGGAAGAAGCAGAACAGAAATTTGATGAGGCTGAAAGAAAGCTACTTGCAGCAGAATCTTTGCAAGCAGAAGCAACCAGAGCACATAATTCCACATTAAGGACATTAGATGATATTGAAGCTCGGGAAGATGATCTCAGGAGGCGTCGTTCTACTTTCAAGTCTGAGTAAGTTGTTCTTCAGTTTGTTCTGCAGCAATGATCTTTTATGAAGGAGCTTCTTTTCATTATGGCAGTTTTATAGCATTTGCTTCACAATTCGTCATTGTAAACCAGTTGACAATAGCATTTTGTTTTCCTTTACTATCATTTGCTTATCCAATATGTCTGGAAAATAACATCAGTTGCAAAGATGTTTTCATTTTGGTGGTTTTATATTGGTTTCGCTACGACATATTTTGTTAGTTCTAAAGTTGAATCAACAGCATGTATCGTTATGTCTACTCCAAAACTGTCCTGTTAATTTTATGGTTTACAATTTAGCAGATCCTATTTGTCTCACTGATTATCAATTCAATTATATCCTCCTAGGTGTGATGCTAAGGAAAATGAGATGAACCTTCAAAGACAAGCCTTATATGAGAGCCAAAAAGCTCTGTATGAACAACAAGAGAGATTACTGGATAGCCAGAAATTATTAAACCAGAGGGAGGAATTCATCTTTGAAAGGACGAAAGAGTTAAATTGCCTTGAGAAAGAACTTGAGGAAGCAAAGGCTAATCATGAGGAAGAAGCTCGATCTCTCAAAGTTGAAAAATCCAACTTTGATCTAGAAGTTGCTGCTTTTGCAACTAGAGAAGAGGTCTGCTACTTTCTTTCTAAAAATAAAATGTTTTTTTTAATAATTTTATTTACCTCTTTATTGTGACATTGCTTCATTTTTGCAGGCCATTGTCAAGCGTGAAACAATGCTCAATAAAAAAGAGTGCGATTTACTTGTTTTACAGGAAAAGATTTTGTGCAAAGAACAGGTGATGTAATTCTTCCTTCTGGTGTTTAATCATTTTTTTTTAAATTCAATTGCATTGTACTGAAAACATTCAAGATTATAAACTAGTTCCTTTCAGTATTAGTTGTTAATTTATTTTTTTTTATGCTTGTAGGATGAAATTCAAAGAATTCAGATGGAACATGAAGCTCTTTTAGAGAAGAGAAAAAGTGAATTGGAAAATGAAATTGAACAGCGACACCTAAAGTTGAAAAACGAACTGGAGGCTAGACAGTCTGCACTAGAGGCTAAGGAGACTGATCTCTCTGTAAGAGAAATTGCTATTGGTGAAAAAGAACATGCTATTGTTTTGCAGCTTTCTGAGTTTTCTGAGAAGCAAGAAAATGTGGCTAACAAATTGAGATTACTTGAGGAGAAAGAAAGAAGTTTAATTTTTTCACAAAGAGAAGCAGAGGTTGCAATTCAAAAGCAGCAGAAGGAAAGAGAAAGTATTCTTGAGTTGGAGCTAGGTCTTGAGAAAACTAAATCTAGTTTGGAAGACAAAAAGAAAGAGATTCTTCTTTTGGAAGAAAGGTTAGAAATCACCTCAGTAGAGAGAAATAAATTGCATGTTCTAGAAAATGAACTCAAAGGAGAAATTGACAGTCTCAGAGCCCAGAAATTGGTACTTCTTACTGAAACTGAAAGACTGAAGGCTGAAAAGGAGAAATTTGAATCTGATTGGGAGCTTATGGATGAGAAAACACAAGACCTAAAAAAAGAAGCAGAAAGGCTTGAAGAAGAGAGTAAAGCAATTGCCCACTACCTCAAGAAAGAAAAGGAAAACATTAGGCTGGAGAAGGACAACCTTCACAATAAGTTCAAGATAGATAGTGAGCATTTGTCTAGTGAGAGGGAGGAATTTATCCAAGAAATGGATCGACAGCATTCAGATTGGTTTGCTAAGATTCAGCATGAAAGGGATGAGCTTGTCAGGGATATCAATTTTCAGAGGAAGGAATTAGAAAATAGTATCAAGAAAAAGAAGGAAGAAATTGAAGCATACTTGAGAGAAAGGGAAGAAGCATTTGAACAAGAGAAGACCAAAGAGCTTCAATATATAAGTTCTCAAAAGGAACTTATTGCAAAGCAGCTGGAACACGTTGCACTGGAGATGCAAAAACTTAACACTGAGAGAGCGGAGATTGCTCAGGATCGTGAACAGAGAGAAAACGAGTGGGCTGAAATGAAGAAGTTTACAGAGGCACTAGATGTTCAATGTCAAAAGCTGCAAAAACAGAGACAATTACTTCATGCTGATCGAGAAGAAATTGATCAAAAAATTCAACACCTTAAATATTTGGAGGATTTGCATATTGAATCTGAAAACAAAGTATTATCTGATGTGCAGATTGATAAATGCAAGACTCCTGTCCTAGAGAAACACCAATGCTACGATGCTTCCCATGGAGCGATTATTAGTAATGATTATTGTACAAAGAAGTTGGGTTCTCAGAATACCCCAACTACTTCTGTCTCTCCTGACACTAAATCTTGGATCAGGAAATGCACTGAGGTGATATTCAAGTATTCATTTGATAAAGATTCTGATACTGAGAAGGTGGAGAATGAACTGAAAGATAGATTTAGGGATATTAGATCAACAGAGGTTGGTCTTCATCTGAATAAGAATGTCATTGCTGATAAACAAACTAATGCTCCAAAAGTAGGCAATCTTCAGGATTTATATGTTATGCCCAAGAAGACCAGGTCTAATAAGCATGAAAAATTATATGGAGCAGAGATTGAGCAAGTGAGATATAGTTTGGATGGGCAGAATCAGATGCCTGATGCGAAACCAGTTTTTGATGCTCATAACCCATCTGTAGTTGGAACAAGTAGCGGTAGATCTCGTGGACACTTTGAGAATTCTGTACAGAAATCTAGAATTCTTAACAGTGTCAATTCATGGCTGTTAGGCCAAAAGAGACCGAACAGCATGTTATCTGATAATCATGCAGATATTCATTCAGAAGAAATTCTGAAGTCACAGAAAAGAGCTAGGCAAAATGGAAATTCTGGCACTGATGGGAGTTCTTCTAACTGGTATATTTTCTAATTATATGTCTACCACTTTGGTTGATTATGCATATACACATGAAAAAAGATTTGTTTATTTGTTTGTGTTGTTATAAATCATTCATCATACTAATTTGGCTTGTTCGATTGGAAGTGTTGAATCACATCCAGAAGGAGAGGAATCTGTATCAGTGTTGCATAAATCAGGTTTGGAAGAAACGTCGCATGCAGTTTTTAAGGATCAAGAGCCACAAACTAAAATGGAGTCAAAGTTTGGCATTGTAGAAAATGGGACATCTTGCAAATTTGAGCACTCT
Source organism: Hedychium gardnerianum (assembly GCA_038050645.1). Taxonomy (NCBI): domain Eukaryota; kingdom Viridiplantae; phylum Streptophyta; class Magnoliopsida; order Zingiberales; family Zingiberaceae; genus Hedychium; species Hedychium gardnerianum. The sequence goes on from JBBUKS010329079.1 coordinate 12,993, forward strand.
TCACTTGCTGGAGATGTAACAGTTTTGCCCAGCCAAGATGCTAATAAAACTAATGCATACAGGAAGGATACATCTGAGGAAGTTAATGTGGTAATTTTTCTTTTTTTATCATTTGTTGAGTTGTCTCTCCATGATTTATGATATTCCTTACTGATAGAAGATGCAATTACTGGGTCAAGGAAAACAAAAGGATAAAGGAAGAAAAAGCGTGTTGATGAGCAAGGAATGGGAGGCTGCAGTTCATTCAGACCACTTTCCTCTCAAACTAGAAACCTAAAAAATACCACGTTCATTCATTCTGATACCAAATTGAGAATAATAGGTCGGATCTAACTGAAAAATATCTCACACGAGGCTAAACTAGAGTATATATACCAGGGTATATACTATCAGATAAAATATATGTCGCATGAATTCAACTTCCTGATGGATACACAACATAATAATTCCATTTGCTCAAGGCTGGTGTATATAATGGTCTAACTTAAGTAGACTTAGTTTTGATAATTTTGCTAGGATTACTGGGTAAATTTTGGAGTTTTGAAACAATTGCTTTTGGACAATATCCTTTGCAGCTGTAATAAACATTGTTCACTATCGAAAAGTTTGTTTAAAGGGGATTAAATTAATGCATTGATTTTTTTTCTTCCCTATACATCATTTTTTATATACTACATATCAAAAATGTGTTTAATTTCGCTTAGAGTTTTTTATAATTGCTTTTCTTACCCAAACTATATCTTTAGATAAAGATGACATTGTACCTTATCTATTGCATCAACAGAACGTTATGTTCTAAGACTTAATGTTTAGTGACATTTTTCATTTCAGCCTCCTAGTGATCATGTCGTTAAGGATAATGGCAAGCTTAACCAGGATGCTGATGAATCAGAAGATGAAGACGAAGATGACAATGAAACGCCATCATCTGTCAAACAAAAATTATGGAACTTCCTTGTAACCTGAAGACCTTGATATGGTCATGGTAGAGGTCAGATATTGTTTGCTTTTGCCAAACTATCATACTAACATACATGTGGCTGTTTGGTTTGCCAACATGGACCCTTTTCTTTTTTCCTTTCCAAATTTGTAAATACTCTGCTTTCCTGCATGCCTATGCCTCTCTTCTACTTGCCTTGTGCATTGTAAGAAACATTTTAGTATCACAATCTAGTTTTAGAAAGTATTTGGCAGTCCTTCATTTGTTTCAGAATCCTTTTAATGACTATCACAAGGTTTCTGTGTTTTGCAACTTTCTCTACTGTTCCAAGGCTTCATCTTCTTCTCTGTAAGTTTTTTTCCCTTGAAGTTTCTTCATCATTGCACATTTATTTGCTGTACTATTGTCGAAGTAGACATCTTTTCTTTTTCCTCTTCCTCATTGGATTCGGATCAAGTCTACAACTTAATCAAATCAAGAAAAGCTGACAAGACTTTGCTCTTAGTACTCAGCCAAACCATCATTGCAGGGCCAGGTGCAATGTCCCATGAGTAGCTTCTTTGTGCTTGGGTCCACGGTTTGTAGGTGTTTGATTAGCTTACAAGTCTCCAGTTTGGATAACACATTGTACAAAAAAAGAAGAATTTGTTCCTTTATCAACTTTTGCTGCTTGTGGAAGTCTGAGGCCTTGTCAAAGTTCATAGGTTAACACACACGCTTGGCTGGTTCTTAATTAAAAAAATTGTTTAATCACATCAAAATATGAATGAAAATCAAGTTTCTGTCACTCTGGTTTTATTCTTTCATTGAAATCTACATGAACCTTACTGTTAGTAATAGTAAACATCAATAATTACTTTTGTTGTCTTTCTTGTATCTGTTATGAGGTAAAAATAATCTGTTTTTTTTCATCTGCTGCAGTTATATTTAATTGTTCTTTTTTTTGATGAAATATATTTAATTGTTCTTTTTTTTGATGAAATATATTTAATTGTTCTTGAATAGCGATGTTTTTGTTTTCTCTTTTTAATGACTTCATATGTTTTTGCTATAATTTTTTTTTTGTCCATTTTGCCTCGAGCATTTTTAATGCCTATTTATCTTAATATTTCTACAATAACTTTTTAATTATTGAATATCCAAATGTTTTTTTTTCCTTTTCAGCATTTATTTTACATGTTTCAAAAATATTGAATAATAATAAAAATAATAAAATAGAGAATAGAAACAGAAAATTTTGGAGTGTTCTTTGAAAACCATGTCTTTGGTGTTAGTTCGAAAACAGGGAATGTAGAATTTTTCTTTAAAAGGTACAATTATTTATCACGTTTTCATTTTTTTTTTAAAATGCAAAAATTCCTCGCGTTCCTTGATGTGTCCTGTGACTTTCCATAAAATGTGGGCATTAATTTTTCCAATCACTCCACAAATTTAATAGAAATTATAAGCTTTTTACAGGTTGCCTATGTATAAATTAATGTATAGTTTTTACCACTACTCGGTATTTAAGTGTGAAATTGATTTGAGAGGTAGATATTAATTAGGAAAAATTTATAATCAATTATATAAATGATGGTGATTATTGATAATACCTTGTTAAATTAATGCTTTGTGCTACATCTTGTTAATTGCATGAATTTAGTTTAACTGAAAAAAACAAAGATATTTGTCTTCTAATCTGTCCTTAGGTGGGACAACATCTCGAAGCATCACGAATGTGTTTAGAGTTTAGGGAATGTTAAAAATGCTTTAAAAATAACTATTATCGAAGTTTATGAGTATATTTGTCGGCATTAACACGTCAAAAGGCTAAGGGATTAGCCTCAAGCTCTTCACATGTAAGTACAAGTTCGGCAACTTTACTTTACTTAAACAGTTTGTACTTAAATAATGATATCTCTCTCGAGTTCGACGTATATGATGGCAAAAGATGAAATGTTCGTCTCTAGCGTTTCCGTCAGTCCGTTCCAGGACTAACACGGAGGAGATAGAATTCGACGTACATTCTTTTATGGTACATGATTGATGAGTCTTATTCTTACGAGATAAATTGATGATTCATGTATAAAATATTATTATTATGAGATTTAAAAATTAAATTTTGATTAATAATTAGATTTTTATCCTACCTCGTGTACTAGTCATTGTTCAAACTAATAATTATTATGATTTATTTTTTTTATATTAATTTTAGGATGGATTAACGGGAATGAAAGTTTCATTTTTTATTATCATGATCGATGAGTCTTGACCTTAGGCTTTACGGTCATCACAAACTCAATGGCGAGTCACATTGCTGGGTGTGTTTTTGGACTTACTATGTTATGTGCTTATACTTAGCCGCCATGAGATGTTTATTCTCTATGTCAAATACAATTAAATATAATTAATATGCTCCATTTGATGTTGCAAGAGTATATAACCAAGTAGGTTGGACAAGAAATGTCCTCTTTTAACATGCCAAATTAATATAAAATTAAGGATCAATTATTAAGTTTATTAAATTCACTATGCACTTTTGCATGCCTTGATAAATATATTATTATTAATAATGTATTATTATCAAATCTAGTCAAAAGTAATATGAATAATTTAAAAAAAAGTATCTTCTCAATTTTGTCTTGTCATTTAAAAAATATTGCTCAAGTCCAAGACTTGGTCGACACGAAATAAGATCAACTCGACTTGAGATCGAGTTCAGGTCCAACTGATAGACCTAAAAGTGGAGTTGTGAAATCATGGTTCGACCTGAATCTAATTTGATGGGAGACTTGGACAGGTGAATTTGAGAGTGGGAGGAGTGGCGCAGGTATATTTTGAGGATGTGAGTGGATGCGACACGTGGCATTGGTATTTTTTTTTGGGAATATAATAGTTAGATGAATAATTAAATATTTTAAAGTTCGAATCTTAATTATGGCATATTATAGAAAAATTTTCTTCTAGTAAAAAGTGGACTTAAGAATATTGGCTATTTGGATAAACTTTCATTAATACTTTTCTATTTATTCTGATGATCGGTGAAAAACTTTCATGGGACCGAGTCGATTATCTCAAGTTCGATATTATCCGATCTAATTAATCATTTTTTAATGATGAAGAAAAATTCGTTACCCCCAACCTCCAAAGCTTGTATAAAAGGATGTCGTTTAATTTGTTCCCAAGATGTAGTACAGACGATGGACGTATGATATTTCTGACGTAATGGCAGGGGTCGAATTTTTGAGAATTCATGACCTGAGTATTCACTCCATCATGCATCTTTCACCTGTATATCTAAATTTACTTTCCTTCATATTTGTAGAATTAATTTTATAAGAGCCGCTGATACGACGATTTCACATTTTTTATATAAAAAGATACCTGTATATGCGAGCATATATAGGTACATGCACAATACGATTCTAACTAACTTCTTTTCTGACTTCTTTTTTCTTTATCCTGATTCCTGGGGTCAGATTTTGAGTGTTGAAGAGAGTTTCAATATTTTCAATTTTTTGCCAAGGTCTTCACCGGAGCCGGACATGTTTTCAGTAGACATCCCGCTAAGTCCTCTCATTGCTCAACCCTCCAATGAACCCGATAGAAGCCAATCGGAACCGATTCGATAGAAATCGACTTGATAGAAATTGACCCAACTCACATCTAACATACTAAAGATACTCTGTTTCATACCTAGAAGAATAAGCTCATCCCCAATCTCAACCAGATCAAATATTATTATTATTATTTTAATTAACATTGAATATTCAGTTCTTTAAATTAATTAATCCAAAAAATAATCGGTCTGATTTTATAAAAAAATTTCATCAATAATTAAATAAATTTAAAAGTGCTCGTAGCGAAATGACCTAGCAGCCCAACATCCCATGTTTATTATCCTATTGAAAGTAAATATCTTACAATGCACCGTAATTAAAAATTAAATTATAGATGCTTGAGAGATTATACAACACCCTATCGTTGTATCATAGCTGGGGCTAAATCAATTATTATTATTATTGTTTTATTTTTTTAGTTGATATTAAATATCCATTAATCTTGAGGTGTTCAATCCAGTCTCATGAAAGTTTCCTATCAACTATTAAAACAAATCGAAAATCATTCACAATAGGTGACTTATCAGTCCAATATTCTTAGGTCAATCATAAAATTCATCCATTAATTTATTGAAGCTCAATCGAAGTTGAGATTCGATATCAAGTGTCAAAAAAATTGAGAAGACATCCAAAAGTCCACTGATTATTATTAAGATAAATTAAAAAATATTTATAATGAACCATTCAAAAATCTAATATCTCATTATTATACATCTAATCTCATTTAACGAAAAAATAGCTACAAATGTACCGTAGATCAAATTTTATTAAAGATTAGGAAAGGAATTTTGCATGCTTCATTAAAAAACAAAAGAGAGAAAGATAAATATTGAATGCAATTTAATTGCATAGAACAAATTACGAGCATGCAGATGGTGGACCACGTTGGTGATGCATGCATCAAGCCCAAATTATTCAATCAAGATTATCACACTAATTAAAAATTAATTATCTTAAGATTCTAACTCCAAATAAGACAAACAACATCCCTTTCATCCTCTCCATCCCCCATCAACTCCATCCACCTTCCTCACCTCTTCCTTCTTATCAACCATCTCAATCTTCTTCTCCATCGCCAACACTTTTCGACTAGGCGACCGATCGGGCGACATCCATCGGGCTTAAAATCGTCGAAACTTACACAGTTTGGCTTACTATACGATGGGCCGTGCCCCGTGTTGCGACAAGGATGCCGTGAAGAGAGGCCCTTGGTCGCCGGAGGAGGACGAGAAGCTCAAGTCCTACATCGACCAGCACGGCACCGGGGATAACTGGATCGCCCTCCCCAAAAAGATTGGTAAGTGATTAATTAGTTAATTCCTGTGGTTAATCAATTCATAATGGTGTGTGTAATTAGTTGGTTAACCAATTTGTTGCTACAATGATGTGATTAGGCCTGAAAAGGTGCGGCAAGAGTTGCCGGCTCCGGTGGCTGAACTATCTCCGGCCGAACTTGAAGCACGGCCACTTCTCCGAGGAGGAAGATAACATCATCTCCAGTCTCTTCATCAGCATCGGCAGCAGGTGATCAATGATTAGCTTTAGTTAAGATTAATTAACTTTGTGAATTAGTTGAATTATGACAATTAACTTAGTAGATTAGTCGAAGAATTATGACAAAATTAACATATGTTAGCTAGCCATATGATTTCTAGTTCAAAAGTTCATATTAACATTTTGTTGTTATTTTTTTCATGAAAAATATTTAAAATTTGACATTTTTTTTAAAATTTATTTTTTAATATATAGATGGTCAATTATTGCAACGCAATTACCGGGAAGAACAGACAACGAGATCAAGAACTACTGGAACACGAAGTTAAAGAAGAAGCTTTTCGGAAAGAACATTAATTCTGATCAGCCGAAGAAGAAGAAACTTTCAACTTTTGTCGGTGCCACACTCGACGGCTGCCGGTCACGGTCGGAAAGCCAAGAAGTCCGAGCTCCGGTGATGGCTCCGGCCGCCGGCGAAGACAGTACTGTCAGTACTAATTATTCATCAGGATGCTCTTCCACATACAGACTCACGGAAGAACTGGACGAGCTGTTCCAGTTCAGCACAGTCAAGTTGGAGGAGATGGAGTACTGGCTTTTCGGAGGCGAGAGTTCGTCGGCGGCGATTGGTCGGTGAGCTGCGGCGAGCGTGGTCCAGCTACGGGAGGAACCAGCTCAAGTGCATGGCCGTGTGATAATGTAATTAATGGAGTTTTTTTACATTTAATTGTGTGTGCAAATAATGTTTAGGGTTAATTTGACCACTGTTTGATTTTCGGTTTGTAATTTGTGATATTTTATATTTATTTCACATTTCTTTTTTTTTTCTCCTATAAATGATTTTTAAAAACTATCTAATTTTTAATTAACATCTTCTCGATCTTGTTAGGATGTTCCCTGTAAGAAACGTGTTACAAGATCCGACTGTAACATCTCAGCAAGGACCGCTACATCTCCATGAAAACTCGGGTATAATGCTAAATATGCAAGAATTTGTGTTACAGGATTCGATTGTAACGTCTCAGCAAGGACCGCTATATCTCCATGAGAACTCGAGTGTAGTGCTAAATAGGCAAGAATTTTCATACCATAGGTTAGATAAGAATAAATATTATAAGAAAACTAATAGTCTAAGATTTGGAATATGAAACATAGGAACCCTCACTGGTAAATCAATGGAGGTAGTAGATGCGATGATTAGGAGAAGAATTAGTATTTTGTGTGT
>JBBUKS010330161.1:0-20221 GCA_038050645.1 Hedychium gardnerianum
ACAATGGTATGATATTGTCCACTTTGGGCCTAGGCCCTCATGGTTTTGCTCTTGGGCTCTATCCAAAAGGTCTCATACCAATGAAGATGTCTTTCCCTTATAAGCTCGTGATCTTTCTCATGTATTTTCAAAGTGGGACTGTGTTTGCAACCTTGCAACCCAAACACTTGGAATGAGTCCGATCGAAGTTCTCTAGGTCCATTAATGAATTTTGGCTGAAATCATTAATGGACCTAGGAGATTTGAATTTCTGAAAAGTTGATATGTAATGGAAGAGGATAGTGCAGTGAATGTATTTATGGTGTTTATGCTATTTTTGACATCGCTGCGATAAGTTATGTGTATATGTCAATTGTCTTAAAGTCATAAACTTTGGAAATTTTATGATCATTGTTATTAATAACTTCAAGTTAATATCTCTGGGTACATATAGACTCCGAGGTATTTTAGGTCTATCAATGGTTTATGATCATTTGGATTTCAATCCGATATCTATGGATACATATAGATTCTGAGGCACTTTAAAAACCTGTATCACTTGGAATGAGTCTGATCGGAGCTTTCTAGGTCTATCAATGAGTTTTGATCGAAACTCATTCATGAACTTAAGAGATTTGGATTTATGAAAAAGTTGACATATAATAGAAAAGGATAGTGTTGTAAAGGTAAGTATGGTATCCATGTCTGGTTCTGATATCCCTATTATAAGTTATGTATATTTTTGTGCCAATTGTCTGTTTTCGGATGCCATAATTTTTGACTCGGGTATGATAATGAGGCGCAATATTTTTTTTTTTAATCGAAGCTCATTCAGAACTCTACATTTGTTATGGGTAGAACCCATAACAACCTAGTTTTTAGCCCAAAAATATCGTTTAAAGTCTTTTTAGAGGGATCAATGAGTTTCAATCAAAATTCATTGATGGACCTAGAAAGTTCTGATCGGATTCATTCCAAGTGCTACAAGTTTTTGAAGTGCCCCCAAGTCTATATGTGCCCAGAGATATTAATTTGAAGTTGTAAGATTGAGTCAGCCGGCTAGAGGGGGGTGAATAGCCCTGCAAATAAAAGAAATTATTTCTCTCGCTTCTTACTTAAGAAAGGACATACTAATTAATTTTTTTAAAAATAAACATATAAAAGAATAAGAGGCGCAAGAGGTTTACTTAGTTACAACCGGAGTTATTGTTAATCCAAGACAGTTAAAAGCTCCACTAAAATGCTCCTTTAGGCGGAGTAACCTCTTTACAGCGTTGACGTACAAGAGTAGAAAAACTAAACAGTTAAAACAAGTGTCTTCTCAAAAGCGAGAGGTCATAGCCTCTATTTATAGCAAACCGGTCGAGGTAATCGTTTTGCTGACTGGACAGTCACGGGGGAGCCTCCATTGATTGGGAGCACCGATAATGGATCGAATCTGATCCACTGGTGATCTGGTAGTGCTGGGGTCGCCTCCAAGCATTGGGGGCGCCTCGGTTGAGTTGACTCAGCTTCCAGATCCAATCCGCTGTGACGGGTCTTAAGTGATGATCGGAGGCGCCTCCATTGCTCTGAGGCGCCTCCATCCAAATGGCGGGTGAGGCGCCTCCGAGCCTTGGGGGCGCCTCCATCGTCTGAGCGCTTGAGGCACCTCCATCGTACCGAGGTGCCTCACGTGCCTCTTATTCCGAGGCGCCTCCAAGACATAGAGGTGCCTCGGGTCTTCTTTGGTTGCCTTGGGTGATTGTCCAGCCGTCCAGAGTTGAGCTCATCTGAATCCAACTCAGGCCTTCTCCTCAAGCAGGCTTCCTCCCCGGCTTCTCGTCCCTTAGACTGCGTCCTTCTCGCTCTATCGGTGTACTCTTCCACAACTTCTCGTCCCTCGGATGCACCGAGCCCGCCGACTCGCTTCCCGTGCCATCCTTCTCATCCGCTGCATCTTCCGCTCGACTTCTTGTGTTCCTAAGTTCCTGCACACTTAAACACAAGGATCAAAAATCACAGGACTTAACTTAACTCAGTTGATCACATCAAAATTATCCCGGGGTACTTACAGAAGTCATTAACAACAATGATCATAAGGTTTTCAAAGTTTATGACTTTAAGGCAATTGATACAATATACATAAAATTTATCGTAGGAATTTTAGAACTAGACATATATATCATAAATAGCTTCATTGCACTACTAACTTTCATTATATATCAACTTTTCAAGTTTAAATCTCCTAAATCTATCAATGAATTTTGACTGATACCCATTGATCGACTTAGAGAATTTCGATTGGACTCATTCCTACTCCTATGAATTTTTTATTGCTCCAGAGTCCAAGTATGTCTTTTTTTACTGGTTTTAAAAATCAACATCACAGCTTAACACACCAGCATTATCGTGGTGTTGATTTTTAGAAATCAACACTACTGTGGTGTTGATTTTTAGAAATCAGTATTGTCGCGATAGTGTTGGTATAATTAAATTGTGGTGCTGGTTTTTAAAAATCATTGTATCAAAAGGTGATTGCGTTTACTCCAGACTTCTTTCACAATCCGTTCTTAGGTTATGTGAAGGAAGGTAAATCACGAGATCAGCTTAAAACTGATCGTCAAGTGGTTAGAAAGTGAGAGAAGTTTTTTCTGAAAACATATGTTCATCGAAAATTAATCTTTATTTTATTATAATAAATTTATCACTCATTAACTAATTATATATCTCGTGGAGATTAATTTTTAAAAATCAATAGCATAATAATTGATGCATGTAAGAATGAATTTTTTTATTTAATTCTCAAGGAGCGGACAATTCTTTATCATTTAAATATATACTTTTTTAATTTAAACCAAATTAGAAAATTAAGCAGAACAATTCTTTATCATTTAAATATATTTTTTTTAAATTTAAACCAAATTAGAAAATTAACTTCTGCTTGTCCTTAAGAGTAATCCTACAGTAATTACCGACAATTGACCCCTACAACGTAAGTTTTCGTCGTCTTTATAAGATCGTCCAACACAAAATCGATACTTTATTTGTGAAAATAAATTTATGAGTTTTTTTAACCCATGAATACTTCAGCCCATAACCGCCCGGTCCAAATTTTTTCGCTAAATTTAATGTCAGCATCCCAATAAAGAATCGAACTACAAAACTCACTTTATCTCCATTACGTCTTAACCACTGTGCTATACCCGTGGGGGAGAATGAACAAAGGGATCAAGCAAACTTTATTTTTAGCATCAGCTAAATAACTGCCGGTATACTCATTTTTTTTTAAAAAAACTTTGTTAGCCATTAAAGCAGTAGAAGGGAATTAAAGAAAAAAGAACAAAGCAAACTTTTTACGAGTCATACATATTGTCAAAACAATATTGAATACGAGGAGGTGAAAGTGTGATTCTTCCATTCTTAAACCAGTCATAATACTATCATTAATTGAATTACTTCAGGCATTAGGAGGCGATGAAGATTTTTCACGAGGAGGAACTCTTAGAAAACTCTTCATGATGTCGTATGCTGTGAAACCAATGGCAACTGAAGGAACAACCTGTGAGAAGAAAAAAAAAATTCAAATGTGAGGTTATTATCAATCACATATGTAGTTAAATAAATTATTGTTTACAGAGAAAAAGGAAAAGACTCATTTTTAGCCTTTTGACCTTACAAGCCGCATGATATATCTGCCTTAAAGATAAAACAATGAGTGTGTCTCGGGAAGTTGAGTGAAACTGATTTATGATTTTCTTTGTGCAGTGTTTGTAAATGATGCTGCCATGGAGACATGAATTTTGAAAGTATATAACAATAAATTGTTCAGAAGAAAATTAAATATTGAAACAGTTCGGCCTAAGATGCTGCTTAGTTCAGTTAGCTATTGTTTCCAAAATCACACAAAAAAACAAAACTAAACAATTACTGTCCCTCAGTTTTAACCTGAAGAAGCATAATAAAAGGCTTGTCCTTCATGTGATATTCCGTGTAGAAAGAATACCTTTAGGTGTTTAACAAATTCTTATAGTTATATGCCATTCAATAGATCACACACTAGGCATCTATTTGTTGACGTTATCAAATCTGCCACTTCAAGCTACCAACGATGGGTTCTGTTGATATGATTCATATGAACATAGATGACTTTAGATCATAGCTCTTGCTTTCATGTCTCGCAAAGCTCAGACCAAATGCCAACCAAGAGAGATGTCATTCTTTGAAAATTAAATCCAGAGGAAACCTACATAGTTGCAGTTACTTGTAAAGATTGTGTGCATGGAATTCCCTACTCTAGACTGCCCTCACTCTTTTTTTTTTGTATTTTTTTTATACCAGGTATCAAATTTACACCGACTAATCCTAGGGTGGACGGTCCGGCCCCACACTACACCAAGAATGAGTCATTCTTCTAAGTTGTTATCTTACTAAATTGTTCCTGTGGAAAATTGATTTGAACATCCTGGACCCTTGAAGTCTGTGTGGTATGTAATTGAAACCTATCAATAGACAAATGATGCTTTACTAAAGTAGGATGGTATTTTCCCATGCAATAGCTAACAGATCTTCTACATGACCAGAGAATGCACAAAAAGAAGACTTGGCAATAGACAACCTTAACATATCAATCATAAGAGTAGATCACCTGAGATATGCCCTCCCCAAAGCGCTAGAGAGCGGTAGTTAGTTGTAAAAATTTCAGTTTTTTTCTAGTTATTTTTAACTGTAACATATCTAACATTGTTCAACTTTTCCTTAATTTCAATAGGTTTATGATTTGGCCATGTGCTTTCATTCTCCCCCAATAAAAGAAACTCAATGTATTAGGAATGACCATCATAATGGTTGCTTCTTTGATTCATGGAATAACTAAGGTGTAGAATTTTCGATGACAAGTTAAACATACTTTTTCACAGTTATGACAAAATATTCACACTAGTAGGATTTATGACAACGCCAAACTGGTATTTAATATGTAAAGATGAACTTCTTACCTGTATAAAACTACTTGTTCTGGGCGACATTGGATATGCTATATAGGTTCTTTAATTATGACTTCAAAGATACCTGATGTTGTGCATATATACTTATGAAATGCTTGTGGTATAACATCATACTGGAAGTAATATTTTTACGGAAATAATGGATTAGTATGAAAAACAACATTTAAATTTCTTCCCAGTAATGATCACAGCAAATGCACCATAAATTTTCCAACTGTACTAGGACTAATTCACGGCTAGTTTTTTTATAGGACTGCTATAAGTTGTTCAAACATAAAACAAGCATTTTTTTGGGATGTTTGCTTACTACTGTGTCAAGTGCATGCAAACAACCATACCTTAACATAGTTGAGGCTCAGACCAGCAAATAATTGCCTCCACCCCTGGTTCTGCACAATGAATGAAAGCCCTTGCATCGTTCCTCTGATCGGTGGGGCATCTAAGTGATTAAGCAATTGTTGATTTTGTACCTAAAAACATAAACTAAACATTTACAAACTCTATGAATTGTGACAGGTCTTAATGAAATGGCCATTCTATTATCAGATGCATGCTACCAAATAGACTGTAGATATCCAAAGGAAGCTCACAACAAACCCAGTAACTGATACCTGCATCTGCCTCCTAACAACATCTAGTGGATACGTGAGAGTTTGTCCAAATAAACCAGCTAAAGCACCACAGGAGAGACGCAGAATTACAGAATTTCTGTATTCTTCAGGTACCCGAGCCTTAAGATCTTCGTAAATGTAAAACTTCAGACCAGCATAGGGAAGGATGCCAATAAGTGTGGGAGCTGCATCAATAACACGTGAAAATTAGGTGATCATACACTTGCTTCATTACTAGAGATTGCTCATGCTACAGATCGCCAAACTGAGATAATTTTAATCCATTCAAGAGCACAATCACAAAAACAAAAACAGGCAGTAAAGAACCTAGTGCCCAAAAATAAGCAAATACTTAGAGGCAAACAAAAGGGACATTATACAAAATATTAAACAAGTGCCTATAAAATGGGGGGGAAATACACAATCTGCAAACAAGATAAACAGGGATGTCTTTCGAATACTTTGCACATTCAAGAGCACAATCACAAAAACAAAAACAGGCAGTAAAGAACCTAGTGCCCAAAAATAAGCAAATACGAGGCAAACAAAAGGGACATTATACAAAATATTAAACAAGTGCCTATAAAATGGGGGGAAAATACCCAATCTGCAAACAAGATAAACAGGGATGTCTTTCGAATACTTTGCATACCTCCTCCTCGATAAAGAGATCTGATACCACCTTCCATATAAACCTTCCTAAATACATCTTTTATACCACTATAGGTAGGCTGGGTGCCTAGCATTGAAGCATTGCCAAATCTCCCTGGGTTATTTACCTGAAAAAGTGTTTGAAAGGAACATCAATAGCAAAGCTAAATGTTTGCCTTGTATAAGATGACTAAAAAAGAAAATTGACAATGAGTTCAAACATAAACTCATGCCTGTAATCAGTAAACTGAGGCAATTTTAAAACTTATCATTTACTGAATGAATAATAAAGCTAATTATCCTGAAAACACTTGTTCAATTGCAACCCTAACTTGTCGATCAAATTGAATTAATCATTTGCCTTATTATATACTGTTAAGTAAAATGGTTGCCTTGCTATATACTGTTAAGTAAAATGATTAATTGTATAAAATGCACACAATTTTTTTTTAAAAAATTGATGGGAAGCGTTATCAAATATAAAGAAGAGAGAAGTAAAAGCACAAAGAGCAAGGCAGTTCATTTTCTACATACCTGATAAGCTAGCTTTGTCCGAGCTAAATCTAAAGGATAGGTACACAAAACAGCAGTACCACCAGCAGCTGAACCAGCCAAAAGATCTACGAATGGTCCCGAAACTACTGAAGAATGATTATTCAATATCCAACAACGATACTGTTCATATGCCATGAAATGAAGTGCAGCATAAGGGACTATTCGCAGCACACTTGCACCATTTCCTCTAAAAAAAAAAAATTACATTCATTAAAAAAAAAGTTAGCTACTTGTAGAATCCTAATATTTCACCATTTCAACTTACTTATAGAGCCCTAAAACTCCTTCTTGCTGCCTCAACCTCCTCAAAGATTGTAAAATTCCAAGAGTTTTAAATCCTTCAGTTCTTGTCTTCAAGAGTAAATTAATCAAATTTTATTTAAATCATGAATTAACAAGCTTATAGAACAAGTGGCAATATAATAATAAATGAGTCCATGTTTAGAAGAAAGCTTCTTATAACCAAGCAGGAAGACTGTTAACAGCAAACAGTAAACTGAAGCAATAGTAATCAGTGTGGCATCGAGAGATAAGATAAAAAAGAGTTCAATATTAGAAGATAAGATATATAAAATATTTGAAAAAGTTTAAATATGCATAAAATTTATCATAGGCACATAATTCTTAAAAGACAAATCAAAGTCATTCTATGGTAAATCCAAAGATGCATATCCGCATGCAGGAACACATAATTATTAACATATTGTTTTAAAAACAGATTATAGAAATCCATTATTGCAAAATATGAAAGTCTGAGAAAAAAACATAGCAGATCACCTACAATTAGGGCGAATAGATATTCCACCACAAAGTGCTAATCAACCATCACCAAATAATTGGTTGAGTGAATGTCTAATTCGGTACCAATACAATTCAATGCAATCATTGGTTGATTAAATGTCTATTCCGGGACCAATACAGTTCTATGTTATTTAACTTGCGTCTGCTTCAGTAAAAAAGAGGGGAAATAATAACTAGATAAACAAGCAACAAGTTTTCATGGTAAAAAAATACAATACAAAATTATTCTCATTTCTATGAAATTTGAAAAGGAAAGAGAAAAAATAATAATCTCGAATAACTATACATAACCAACCACGGACCCACCCCTTACATCGACCCAACCGTAAGTATCACATTGAAATTACAAGAATATGCTCAATGGTTTGGTGAAAAATCAATCAAGTCATTCCTTCACATATACCAGTCGATGTTGTCAACAAAAGATAGCAATAACAAAGGGCTTGTTCAACAAACCTGCATTAGAATCTTGACCCGCTCTAGTGGTGCCACGGCCGTCTTCGAAAAAGCTCCAGCAGCACCTCCGGCAATCAATTCCTTCACATATACAGGCATCCAATCCAGCGTGCAGACATCTACGTCTGCTGCTGCAGAGGTCATCGTCGACTTTGGGGAAGAATCCATCCCTGCAGCTAGAAGCGGAGCAAAGCAATGTTCAGTTACCCCGCCTGCAAATTAGCGAACTCCTTATCCCATCGATCTTTATGGAGGCAAAAGAAGAGGTCTTTCCCGAGAGAAAGGAGCGAGCACGAGGATTGGATGTCAGGAAACTGGAAACGCTCCTTCGCACCCGAATCGACCTCGGAGAAGAGAATATACATCCACAGGGAAGGAGATCGTTGGATTCAGAGAAAGAACGATCTGGCAGCGAGTAGATTGGAGAACCCTAGAAACAAATTGATCAGTTCCACGGATCGAGAACAATCTGGAAGGCTCCTGTATGACGAAGGATCGGAGAAGAACTCGAGGATAAATTAAGATTATTCCCCGGAATCCCTCGCCTCCTCGTCTCGCGTCGCCTCCCTGATTCTTATTGCTCGCCTATGCAAATTTAACTTTAAACGCGTCCGCAATCGCTTTTATATCTCTCTCTCTCTCTCCACGCTAGTTTAGTTATCTGTTTAATTTATTTTTGCGAAATTTAAGGGAAAAATAAAACATTTTGCCTAATAAAATTTTCACATTATTTAAAATGCCCTTTCAATATTTTTGAATAATCAAAATACCATCACATATTTTAATTTCTTATCCTTTCATCCCTACAGTTAATTATTAGTGGAGTAATTTCGCGGACACATGATAGCACATCGTCAATTTTCTACCTAAACAAAATAATAATTAATAAGACCAAAACTTTAAAATATTATTAAAAAAAATCTCAAATAAAAAATAAACTTTAAAATATTATTTATTTAAATGAATTTTTATTAAAAAATTTAATTTATTTTAATAATCGATAAAATAAATTTATAAAATCAATTCTAAAATTCATCAATTTAAAAAATTAAATATTTAAATTATCAAATAAATAAATAAATTCTTCTTCCTTTTCTCATCCTTCGTTTTTTTAGCTAATCATCCTTCTTTAATTTTATCCTCCTATATTTTTCCTCGTTATGAGCCTACCATCAGCATCTCCTTTTCTCTATTTTTAGCCTTTCATCCCAACTTTTGTAGCAAAAAACGTAGGGATAGCTTAGCTTGACGCTCAGCTATGAATAGTACTATTTTGTTTTTTTCTTACGTGTTGATCATATATTTATATGCACGACCAAGCATAAGAGTCCCACGTAACTCATGGCAACTATAATTGGCCTTGTGATCATTCTTAGTAATTTCATAATTTTACATGCCCAGGAGCAACCGCAAATTATAATATTCATCCTCTCATCAAAAACCATGATCCACTATCACATACTCATTATAATAATACATTTTTTTACTTATATTCCTTTTAATATTAACATTCATTATTTATAGAGTTCATCATCCACTCAATAATCTTAAAATTATATCATATTAAATAAATACATTTTAAAAATATTTAAAATTATTATTATTATTTTTAATAATAATCTTATTTTTAAAAAATAATTTTTCTGTTTTACAAAAATATTATTAAAATTTTAATAATATGACATTGGCGAGTAGTTAACTAGTCGTTAACTAACCATTAATTAGTCCTTACAAATTTTTGTGAATTAAAAAAATTAAAAAAATATATTAAATAAATCTTTTTGTCATCTTCTTACGTGAATTTAAAAAATACAAAAAACATAAAATTTTAAAAAAATTTTTTAAAAAAAGAGGATGAATGTGTTTATCCTCTATGATGAGATCCACATATGTTATAATATACCTATAATGTAGTGAATGATGATTAAATTAATTAAGCTGCACAAAATAACGTTTACAAAAAAAAAAAAAAACATACAGTATCACATGAGTCATTCGGAGAGGACATCTCATTTTCCTTCTTCCTTCTTTGTTTTTTTTTTAGCCGGCTGTTCACCCTCCCTTTATCTTCTTATATTTCTCCTCATTATAAGCCTACCACCAACATCTCATTTCCCTATTTTCCTCCTTTCATCCCAACATTTGTCCCTCGTTTGTTCTTATTATCCTTTCGAACTTGCCGCTTAGCTATGTACTTACCATTGCATCGCAACATGTTCGCTCGTGCAATTATACACTCGCCCATTATTATATTTCTCCCTCCTAACTTCTCTTCTTATTTAGCCTATAAATCACTATTTTGTAATATTTCATTTATACAAGTTTAATTATATATTAATTCAATTTGCTCATTCTCATATTACATGAATATCATAAGAATTATCTTTTTATCTTCAATTTCATTCAGAATTATATCTTTATTAATTATTTTAAATAAAAGAATTAATTTTAATTGAGACTATTTAATCATCATAATTTAATAGAGAAATAAATAGGATTTTTGATTAAAAATTAATAAGATTATCGAATTAAAAAATTATTTCTATCATTAATAAAAAAATAAAAAAATATGTTAATGTAAGACTCAACAAAATTGTAGGTAAAAATAATACAGTTGCTCGGCCCATTTGTTTTATGGGCCATTCAAAAAGAACACGTTGGATGCACGTGATTTAAGTGGAGCGACGTCCGAAAGGATTCGGCAGCATCGGAACAATCTCAACCATTAAAATCTCGCACACGACTCCAGTTTCTTAATCAACGGCGGGCTGCTGAGATCACGACGCTCTCGTTCGCCACTCATCCAGTCCGCCATTGGATCGGCTTCGTCAACCCTTTATTATCCAACTTTCCCCTCTCCTCCCATCCATCCTCCAAACCCTAGCCTCCTCGGATCTCTCCCATATAGGATTTTTTTCTCAAAACCCTCGTCGTCCTGCTTTCTATTTTTCTCCTGATTTGTTTCTCTTGCAGACTCTATCTAGCTCCACTTTCCAGTTTTCGCCTGCCAAGGTGATTCTTTTCGTTTTCTTTTTAGTTTTTTTGGTGCGATTGATGCGTTTTCGTTGTAGATTTTGATGTCATCTTGTCCTGATCTTTGTTCTCTTGATTCGATATAGTATGGGGGAAGCCAAGGATAACGATGTTTACGAGGAGGAGCTCCTGGACTACGAAGAGGAGGAAGAGAAAGCTCCGGATTCGGTCGCTGCCAAGGTTTCCGGTGAAGCAGTGAAAAAGTAAGAACGGATTTTTACCAGTCTTCCGCTATCTTTTTTGTCTTTTTTTTCACTAAATATTCATGGCGTGGATCATATTGTATAAAGGTGTTTTCTTTGTTGTGGGCTTTTTACGTCGTTACGATTTCAATGAATTAGATGCTTTTTTGTTGTTTATTTATTGCACGTTTATAGTTATGGTCTGCTTAAAAATTTCCTTATTCCAAGGATTTTCTCTAGTCAGAAACTTCGTTTTATTCTAGATCTGGCGCTGACGTTCTTTGTTTGCCGCTTTCCCGTTCTCCTGTACATATTTTCATGCAAAGCTAGATTTTTTTTAATCAAACTGAATTATTTAATACGTTTATTAGGATGGAAATGCTCATGAATCTAACAACTTAGAGTTGTTACTATTCCTGTGTGGCCGCTATGTTATGTACATACTTTCTCTGAAGCTGGAGCAGACGAATTTTATTTTGCATCGTCACTGTACATTATTGGATGCGATAAATGTTTTTGTTTGTTGTTTTCTCTTCCCTTGACTGGAGTTCCATTAGATTTATCTTCGTGTTTTTTCTTCCTTGTGTCAGTCTGTAGCGGCTATTTTATTACTGTCGCATCATTTTGTTTTCTTTTTTAGTCTGGGTGTATTTCCACAAAATTTATACAAAAGGTAAATAGTGTTTACTGACTATGATAAAACGCACAGGGGTTACGTTGGGATTCACAGTTCCGGATTCAGAGACTTTCTGTTGAAGCCAGAACTCCTTCGTGCTATCGTCGATTGTGGTTTTGAGCATCCTTCCGAAGGCAAGATATAGTATCATTTTTAAATGTACATATTTTTAATTTTAGAGAGATGTTGATATGGAAAATTTTGATTGGTTCCGGAATCACTGTTGAATAGCTCAGCATTTTAGATTTAGTTTTCTGTCAGATGTTCCTACACTCCAATTCACTTAGTAGTTGCATCTAATTCGTTAAAATCAATTTTGGTCTTTAAGACTTGTTCATAATATAAAATATCTTCTGGTACAAAAGAGAGCATTGTATTGGCAATAGTTCAATTTCGCCTTAGGCAGATGAGGTAATCATTGAAATTATATTTGGAAGTGGATAGACAATTAAAGTACTGGAGCCGTAGACTTGTCCTCTGCTCATTTTACCCTATTTAAATTTAAATAGATATCTCTTTTCATCATCGAGTGGATAGATGCATAAATCTTTATGGTATTTTGCAGGTAAAGATCACTTGTATGTTTCTCAGTTTGGTGGAGAATAGGGTAAACCTTTCCATTAAAGGATCCAGAAGATTATTTTTTACTTACTGGGGTACCCCTCAATTTTCATCAGTACAACATGAATGTATTCCACAAGCTATTCTGGGAATGGATGTTATTTGTCAAGCAAAGTCTGGAATGGGTAAAACGGCAGTTTTTGTACTTTCTACTCTTCAGCAAATTGAGCCAACAGCAGGCCAAGTTGCTGCACTTGTGATGTGTCATACAAGAGAATTGGCCTTCCAGGTTTGACTTTATTTTTAAAGAATGATTTCTGTTGATTTTGGTGGTTCTAAAATTTTGATTCATATTTATATTTGTGCAGATTTGCCATGAGTTTGAGCGATTCAGCACGTACTTACCAGACATCAAGATTGCTGTATTCTACGGGGGAGTTCACATCACGAAGCACAAGGACATTTTAAAGAATGATTGCCCACATATAGTAGTTGGCACACCAGGAAGAGTGTTAGCATTGGCAAGAGATAAAGATCTTAATTTGAAGAATGTGAGGCATTTTATTCTTGATGAATGCGATAAGATGCTGGAGTCACTTGGTATTGCATGATGACATTCGACTTTCTTTTTAACAATTTTTCTGTTGTAATCTGACTTCTTTCTATTTACATTTTTTTTTATCTCTTATGTTCACCTAGATTATGGTATTTCTTTACACAATTTTACCCTTTTTTTGTAGACATGCGGAGAGACGTACAGGAAATTTTCAAACTGACACCACACGACAAACAAGTCATGATGTTTTCAGCTACTCTCAGCAAGGAGATACGCCCAGTCTGCAAGAAATTCATGCAAGATGTAATGTCATAGAAGTTTTGAGTTCTTTCTTCTGATTTATTTCTGGCTTCTACCTTTGAATCACATTTAGTTTGTTCCTGGTCAGCAGACAACTGAGCTATTTAAATATGACTAATCTGATAGTTAGATGCAGATTGGAAAGTGTGTTTTGAGTAGTATGAGGTCCAGGTCTTGTAGCATTCAACCCTCCCTCAAAACTATAACAAACACTTTCTTGAGTATCATCCTTCATCCAACTCTTGCGTTTTAAGGATTTTATGTCCCTTGTGAGTGGATACTTGTTTGGGTTCCTTGGTACATTTTCCTTCTACTGAATGGTGGGGTATGTATAGTAGAGGATGTTCGTTGGGCTTTCTTTATGTATTTGGGGCAGGTTAGGAAGGTCAATCTGTGTGGATTGACAATTCCATTGGTATGGCTAACTATTTATCACAAAGCTACAGCGCTGTCAGTATCATTCAAATGCTACTGGAGTCAGTTAGCCCGAAGAGAAGACCCTAATCCTCTTTCATCTGACGTTTCTTGCCTTTCAGCCTATGGAAATATATGTTGACGATGAGGCCAAGCTAACACTTCATGGTCTAGTACAGGTATTATACCAACTTTCTCTGATTATTCTGCTGTTCATTCTTCACTAAATGTTGGTCATTGTTTCAGCATTACATCAAATTGACTGAGTTGGAAAAGAATCGGAAGCTGAATGATCTTTTGGATGCACTGGACTTCAATCAAGTAGTGATTTTTGTGAAAAGTGTGAGCCGTGCAGCTGAGCTGAACAAGTTACTCGTAGAATGCAATTTTCCATCCATCTGTATACACTCTGGCATGTCACAGGAAGAAAGGTATGCGTTTGTGAGATTATTTGTTACACTTTCTGGAGTACTCATTTTACATTTTTTTTTCAGTTACATGTTCTTAACAATGCTTGAATGAATTCTATTACCACAAGTAAAAAAAACTCATTGAAAATTTTATATTGGATACTATCCTTGAATATTTTTGCACTGAAACATGCCATGATTAACACCAGCATGTCTGTTGTGCTTAACAATAGATTGGTTTTAAATGTGATTTTTCTACATCCCCTCCCCTCCCCTCAAACCTATTGTCTACCTGTTTTCATAATATTCTTTTCCTAATACACTACCTATATTTATTTGAGTACCTTCTTCTGTTTTCATTTGACTAAATTGAAATAAATAACTTTTGCACAATCGCTGTTTACAACCTATCAGCTATCTCAACCATCTCTCCGCTAAACTTTTAAATGCCTTCTTCCTAACTTCCAACTGTCACGGTGACATATCAGTATCTCCATCAAGATCATCTATGCCTTTCCATACTCTTCGCTCCCTAATGACTCTGGGATTTTTAATAGAAGTCTTACTGTTCCATAATTTCTCTTCGACAGCATTCTGAGTCTTCTGTTAGTCTATAAAGTTATGAACGTTCAAGTTTATTTCCTTGTGTATTGAATTATAAAGTGTATCAGATGCCAATAAGTAAAAATGAGAGAAATTTCTTTCTTGCAGGTTGACAAAGTATAAGAACTTTAAGGAAGGGCTCAAAAGAATTCTTGTTGCTACAGATCTGGTTGGGA
The DNA here is from genome assembly GCA_038050645.1 of Hedychium gardnerianum. Classification (NCBI taxonomy): domain Eukaryota; kingdom Viridiplantae; phylum Streptophyta; class Magnoliopsida; order Zingiberales; family Zingiberaceae; genus Hedychium; species Hedychium gardnerianum. Next base: position 14,950 of record JBBUKS010330161.1, read on the forward strand.
GAGGAATTGATATTGAACGGGTTAACATCGTGATTAATTATGATATGCCAGATTCTGCTGACACATACTTGCACAGGGTAATATTCTTTAGATTTAGCCCTTAATTAAAGGGGAGTGAATTTTTGTCAGTTTGCTAGTCTCGTATCTGATTTAGAAATGTTCTTCAGGTTGGAAGGGCTGGTCGATTTGGAACTAAAGGACTTGCTATTACATTTGTTTCATCAGCAGCTGATTCTGATGTCCTTAATCAGGTTAGTTTGCTGCTAGTTCATTGAAAGTCTCCTGTGATTTGATTAAAACTGGTCAATTTATTGCTGTTACTTGAAGGTGCAAGAGAGGTTTGAAGTAGACATAAAAGAGCTGCCTGAGCAGATAGACACTTCAACATACAGTAAGTTATACCTTCTATAATAATAAATTTCTGATGTGTCAGTTCCTTGATCAAACAATGAACATATGAATAACATTTTATACAATTCCGGAAAGGGAAAGAAAGCTCATTAGAAGTCAATGTTGATATCTATTAGAACTTAATTTCAACCATTAAATAAAGATTGAATTCTATGATATAATAAATAGGATAAAGAATAAGTGGTCAAAATGGATATACCTCATTGTCTGATCGTAGTACAATATACTACTGGATTGATGAAGATCATTCACTTTGGATAATTATGCATCAAAATTGATCCAAAAGTGACAACTCTTCATTTATGATGATCATAGTGTTAGCAATATAGGGTTAGCTCATCAATCCGTTCATATGTGGTTGAGTTTGAGTCAAGATAATGTTTAATTGTTTACTTTAGGCTTAGTATTGCTAAAGGAATGTGTTCGCCATGCCACCAAATTTTAGCAATTATAGGACATACTTTTAATAAAGATAATAGTTCATTATTTGAGCCTTGTAATTGATGTGCGTAGCCCTACTCACCAAATTATAGGGAGGGGCATTGCAGAAGGTAATAATTTGTAATTAGTGTGAAGAATTGTAATACTACTGGGTTGAATTTATTTGTTCATCCACAACAATTTTTTGGTTGATGTACCACAAGGGTATGAGTTGATTGTTTGTGCTAAGATAACTAAGGCTAGTCCTCCAGGCCTTGTACTTACTAGAATCAAATGACAACAATTCATTGAATATAATAGTTCATAGCTCTTGCTATTGTATTTGCTATTGTTGTGGCCACCAGGCTAACCTTTAATTAAGAGAGATTTGGAAAGAAGGTGTTTTTTTTATAAGTAGTACTGTGTTGTTAAGTTCATCAAGCTACATAATTACACAGTAAACTTTTAGCAGTAATAGCTCATCATTCTGGATGAATATAGTAATTATAATTTGCTGAGCCACCAGATCATTCACCAAGTTATTACCGTCACAACTTATTTTTTCTGCTATGTATACAATCACAATTGGTTAGGCCTACTAGACTATTTAGTTTATATAGTGGTGTGGTGGACTTGAGTCACTTGATGTGAGAATAATATAGTCTTGTTATTTGGGCATTATTTGGACTAGGAACATATAAAGAGTTCTGGTGATTTGAGAAAGTGGGAAAGGCTGTCATATTTTAAACATCGGAAAAATGCAATTTTGTGCAGAATGAAGCTAAAGTTGAGGCAAAATAGGAAAACCTTGCAAACATATCTATGTTTTTCAAGAAAAGTTTTAGAAATAATGTATTGGTTAAAAGAGGAAATGTATACCTGATTAAGATTTATTTATTTCTTGTTAGATGGACAAGTGCCATTACATATGGAATTTAAATTTTTCCTCTGAACAATTTCTTCTGTGTTTTTGTAGTGCCTTCGTGATAAGCTCCCGCAGGAAAGGCTCTCCATCGATTTGTAGGGAGGGTCGATGGGCGAGCCAACATCGTATAAGTTTGCTGTGTTAGATTCTACTCATGTTTGGTGGAGTTGTAGAACCTGTACTGTTAAAGATTAGACCATATTTTAGCCACTCACGCCCTTGTGTTGGACCAGTGTGGTTGATGTTCTAGAGTTTATAATTCTCTTGTCTAATCCGTAATTATTTACCTTATCATGTCAGTTCTATCTTTTTAATGTATTCTAAGTGTTCTATTTCGAATACTATTTATTCCATGGAGGGAGATCGTCGTAGCTGACCTTATATGGTTGGAAAGGTTTTATTTTTTCATCCTTGCTTTTATACATATCTTCTAATACGGAAACATTTCTTTATAAACTTTCTTCATTTTTGTATACCTCTTTATCTATTTACTACGCCATCACTGTTCACATAAGTATCATGCATAGACCCAATCCCTGGGAAGACAGTCTCTTCGGTTGCAGGGTAAATTATATCTGCAGTGTTTGAAAATCTGAAAAAAGCCAGCTGCTGGAAACTGTTGTATTTTCGGGTTTAGGGTTTAGTTTTTGATAGACAAATAAAGGAAGGTGGAGCGAGGCTGACCGCCTCCAGAATTAATATGACTAGGTTCATTACCAAAAATATATATCATACATTGTTCAAGTGGCTGCATGGTAGCAAAGTTCATAACTTGATCAATGTAATTTCCATCAACAAAGAGATACAGAAGATTACCCAAGAATTGCCTCTTGACTATAGAGGGGAAAATTGTTCTTCTACTTAAACACAAGGTTTGGGTGTTCATGTAGAGAGTCTTCTCTGGTTGAACTATAGATTATTATGACCAGAACATAGTAAGTAGATCAAACTGATCAAGAACTTGGCAAAAAAAAGTGAAGAAAAAAACCCAGAACGAATGAAAACTCCAGGCATGCTGACCCACTATTACAGGGGCCTTTATGCGGTTTCAAGGCAAGGCATCTGTCCCAAAAGAAGAGTATATGTTACCTGCACCATGAGCTTTGGTTCTATTTCTGGACTAAGAATTGTAAGATGCAACTCTAACAGTTCTCGTGCTTGTGAAAAGGTTCCTCAAATGCTCACATCCCATAAGGAAAATTCCAATGACATAAAGGAAGCCTAGTTGCAACTTCCCGAGCAATCGATAAACTATCAGTAGACTACTTAACAGGCCCCGGATTGAGAGACAACCTGCAAATGGAATAGGCCAGTTAAAGGATTAACTCAGTCACCCACAATGGTATATATGAGCATTTTACCTAAAAGTGTCGTTCATGATTGGTATTCACCAAAACAGTCTTAAAGGGGACCAAAAAATGACGCAGAATGATTTATAAAACAATTTATGACAAGATCTAGGGGTGAAAGAAAGCATTTTACATATGTGCCAGCCTAAAAAATAATTAAAATAACTTATTTTTTTTATTTAACTTGTGCTATGAAAAATGACACAAAATGTGCCACGAGCTAATTTAGCTTCAGCAAAGACTCAGGTCAAAAATTAAAATTTTCAAATTGTGAAATCCATTGAAATCTAAGATAAGTTCATCATTTTCACTGTGCAAATTAATTTGCAAATTCGCTTGCAAGATCTTTTGAATGGAAAAAAAAAATAAAAGTTTTGATAAATAGTAGAGAGCTTTTTTTTTTGGCAAAATTCTCTATATAAATGCTAAGGTTATGGATACCTGTTTCTCTTTCTGGAATATGATACCATTCTTCCGGCTTATGCTTGGATTTTGAAGCATTTATTAGATTCATGAGAGCCTGATTAACCTGTGAAAAGAACATTACCTCACTAATAGATACTTAAGTTTAAAGTTTCATATTTTTTATTATTATGGATGATGATGAATACCTCATCTGTCCTTTCATGTGTCACTAAATGCCCAGCATGAAGTTCCACCATTCGGGTAGATGGTTGAAGCATCTTGGCCAGCTTCCTTGCATGATCTAATTGAGCAATAATATCATACCTAACATGTATCGTTGCATAGGAATTAGGCTCCTCTCTACTTTTCAAAAAAAGAATTAGCACAAGAAGAGATGAGTAAGCTTGTCCAGTACCAACCTGCCATGGATAACTGAAATGAGAAACCGAGATGATCGAATTGTGTCAAGCTCCTTTGCTGTCATTTTATGTTTCCAGCAAGCATTGACTTGGCCTTCAAAACCACAGTTAGATTGCATCCCGGCTGATGATATAGCTTTTACATACTCCTGAGATGCCAAAGTTGTATAAGAATTATCGTAAAAGTACAAGAATAATAAATATGCAAAAGAAAGGCGTATCAATCAAGGATTGTCTCTAGAAATTACCAGCTTAATCAGTATAAAGATAGGAATTATTTAAAGAAGAAAGAAAGAATCTAAACTTATATAATATTCATGGTAGAGGAGCATAAATTTTATGTTGAAAATTGTCAATGACATGAAGTTTTGGGAAGCTAGACTATAACAATTCTTTCAGAACTAAACTTTATTTGAGAATCCATACATCGTGCTTGTAAAGGATATCATGGTTCCTTTCATCTAATCCACATTCTTGAGAACAGATTTACATGGCCAAACCATCATAATTTTTCAATGACAACATAACTACATGAGATCAAACTGCCAACATCACTTACTTGGTAAAGGATCTCTCTTCTTGTATGCAATCCAACATATTCGTTGAGATATTCCTATACAACACAAAGCACAAACTCAATTTATCGATTATACTGTCAATAGACTTGGGAATAATGGGAAAAAAGAAGCTAAAATCTATACAATTGCTTTGAAACAAAATAATTTTCCTATCTTTTAGTTGAATGTGGAAATTATTTTCATGTCAACTGACCTTCGTGTAATGGGTCTCCAGATCAACGGTAGCTCTTTGCTCTGGAGTTTTTGCTCTCAAGAAACGATATACAAGGGATATAATTTGTCGATCAATCTGCATAAAAGGCAACAGATATTTTTGACTAAGTTATCACTGATGCATGCACATTCACACAGACAATAATAATAATGTTGAAAGCAAAGTATCAAAATAAAGGTACAATGCATTTAAACTGTCCTAGACGAAATGTTACCAATCGAATCTTCAAAAACTAAGATATCCAGAGAGAAGTTGAAGAATTACCATGAAACCTTCAAGATCAGTATGGAAGCAATTCACTCAACCAACAAAAAAAGTTGACTGTAAACATACATTGGTCTTGCTTACGATTGGTGCCAAGCAATAATCATGCAGGAAAGAATTGATTAAAGTTTTGAGGATTTTTTTTCTTCTATATTAACTTATTATCCCAATTAGTCTACCCTTAGAATAAGAACTTTCAGGCTATTGAAAGTCATCTAACTTGGTTGATCATTTCACTGAATCTAAACCTCGAAGTTTTAAAGTCAGCTATGTCATAAAGTATATTG
>JBBUKS010330269.1:0-20215 GCA_038050645.1 Hedychium gardnerianum
AGTGTGGGCTAAATAACTTCGATCGCTTTGAGTTGACTACGTAACAGAAACTTGAACGAATCGACAACACAATGCAAACAAGGTTAGTTTTACTTAGTTCACTGTCTCCCAAGGTGACTAAGTCGAAGGCGTAGTCCTAGTTCTAATGACTACCACCACTATCAGTCTCTTTCTCAGATACTTTTCGGAGGCAGAGAAGCCTCTTACAATATTTTCACAGCAAATACAACAATACAAAGATACAAATACAAATGAAAGCAAAAATAACTTTACAAGTGAAATATTTGCTTTGGATTGCCTCTTGATGGTGGAAAATGCAATATCACTTCGTCTACAAACCCTCAAGAATTGGCGGTCTTGATCTTCCATGAAACCATCTTTTATAAGGTTATTGTCAGGTTGATTTTTGATTATCAATTGACTAATCCTACTTATCAATTGATTGATTCACTATATATTCAAACGTTGCTGTAACTTATCAGCTCAATGACTCCGTCCATCTCAACATCAGTCGACTATTAACTAATCAATTGGATCTCACAGTCAAGTTTTAAACTCTTTGTTCGCTCGAACAGTGACATTAGTCGACTAATAACGATCCGTCAAGTTGTCTAATCGATTTTTGAAGCTTCTGTTTGCTGCTACAGTGCCATCAGTTGACTGTTACCATAGTAAATTACTGTTACTGTAGCAACCCAAAAAATACCTCAAACCCCAATTCTGGGGTTTAGAGTCCATCAGTCGATCGATGGGTGACTAATACTTATGTTTCAACCTTATCAAGGTTGAATTCTCATCTTGCCTGTATCCGATTACTCAACATCCGGTCAACCTTAATCTGTCGAGACTTCTCGTTGCATAGCATATGATCAATAGTGATCTGTTAGGACTTCCTTATTGTCTAACATCCAGTCAACCTTAACCTGTTAGGACTTCATCGTTGTCTGACATCCGTCAATCTTGACCTGCTAGGACTTCAAGTTGAATTATAACTCTTTGTTGGACGTTCGACCTCCAAGTATCCGGTCAACCGTGATTCATTTAGACTTTTCTCTTGTCAACTAATATATTGATCACATCGAAACTCAAACTCGAGTCACATCGAGCTTGATCAACTTTGACTAGAGGTTGATTACACCAACAAATATAAATAATATTTTTGAACCATCATGAATTGTAAACCGAACCGTAATCGATGATTCCGAACCGTAGACCATAATCATTTTGGACGATTAAGATTGAGGGTTACATTTCTAGCTAGAACCGTCGAACTAATGATTTTGAACCATTGATTTTAAACCATGGTTGGTTCTAGTTTGGAGCATGATTGAGCGTTAGGTCAAATATAATTTTATACGTTAAATTAAATATATAAAATCTTTTTAAATAATAAAATTAAAAAAATTATGTTAGTCTTTTTTATTAATAAAATAATAAAATTCAAATATATAAATATATATTGGGAAAGTGTTGATGCGGAGACGAGTTATAAGTTCTTCAATAGTTATAATTAACTAATCACTCCATTAGATAATTAAATATTACGCATTTATAAAATTTATGAGCGTAAAGATAAAAAACAATATTTCATTACTTCTAATTGCGGATGATGCTTCGACAATCATAATTCGTGGAGAAATATTTGAAAATAGTAAATTTACAAAACCATCACATTATTTTTAATTTCTTAAAACTTTTATTATTAAATCGTATCTCATAATTTTAAAAAATAAGTTAATTGATTAGAGAATTATTAGGAACTAACTCATTTGTTGAACAGATTCCATTTTCTATAAACAAGCCCTCCTAACTATTTGTGATCCGTGAATAAATATCATTTTGTGCAATTTTATGTCATAGTGATAAATGTTCAAATATTAGAATTTCCTCAAATTGTTCTTTATATGACTAGCTCATTAACCTCTCTTAAATGAAACAACGGATTAGGTGCAGTGATAAAGTATTAAGATGAATAATAACAAAGATTATTCTAAAAGTTTAACTTTTTTTTAGCACATATAAATTATACTTCGAATTTATTTTATAGATAAATCAGAGAAAAAAAATTGTTAATCTATATGTCTCGTAGCTCACAAAGTTTTATAATTCATGAAGTAAATGGAAGATAACGAACGGTGCTGAATCGACCTGTCAAAGTGATAGTACCGAGGGTTTAAAATTAATCGAGAATTAATTAAAATAGTGATATTTTCACTGGACAATAATTAAAATTTCAGAGTTTAATACTAATTTAATTTTTTTTTTTAAATCTCAGGGCAGTCGCACTCCATCCATAGCTGGAGACGCCACTGCCCTTTAGTAAAACGCAGAAGTATCATATATAACACAAACTTATACAATTAATTGTAAGAGAAAGGTTTGGTTTTTTTTTTGTACATAAATATTGTACAATTTGATTAAAATGCTGTACATGAATATTGTAAGACCTTTATTTAGCAAATGTAATTAAAATTAATTATATTATACTGGTTTAAAGCATATTGTTACACGCGTTTTGAAAATCATAAATTAACAAACTTTTATAAATTTTGTAAATTAGGGTTCTTCCCCTCGTTTAAATCAAAACACAGTTTAAATCACTCATTATAAAGAAACAATAAAAGGAATTAAAAAATATACATGAAATCTCAGTAATATTAATTTTTCAGAATCAAATCAATGTACCAATCAATCAACCAGACAAAAAAGAGTCAAAGTAAAATTGTTAGATAACCAACGTTAATGACTTTTAGATTCAGTAGCTATTCTGCGTTGTCATTGAGTCCGAATCTGCAGAGTGGACAGGTATTACTTTGAGTCAGCCATTCCGTTAGGCACTCCTTGTGAAATATATGACGGCACGGCATCTCCAAAACATGAGTCGTTATGTTGAAATCTTCCAGACAGATTGAGCATACGTCGGGCTCTTCTGCAATCTTCATTCGAAGTCCCTCCACTGCAGCTGTAGCCGCCGGCATCGGCCCTCTGATGGGTTCGTCGTCGTCGTCTTCGAAGAAATATTGTTGTGTCTCCGGAGGCACAAAGTAGCGAAGCCGCCCGATAGCAGTGGAAGGAGCCGAAGGAGGAATCTCAATCACAGAGAAGAATTCGATCATGGATAATTCCATGATTGGAAAACGGTCGAGCACCGCCCTGGTGTATCTACGAAAAGCTAGCACAAGTAAGGCAAGATCGGCGGTACGCACGTGATCCGCCGCCACATGGGAGAGCATCCACCTCGTCTCCGCATCCCAAGCGGCATCATGGATGATGTTCTGGTAGGGCTGGTCGATGGTGGAGTAGGCAAGATGAATAGCGTGGGTGGAAGGAGAAATCGTCCGAAGGCAAAAGCGTAGGGTCAACTGGGGTGGGTCCACGTCCTGCGAACCCCTTGTCGTCACTCCCGCCTCCATGCTAAGGACACAGCCATTTGCATCGGCTTCCCACCCAGGAACCTCCATTGACACAGCGCCGTCGGCAGGATCGCTCGTCGTGACGGAAGACGCCATGAAGAAGAGAAGATGGTGAAGGGTTCTGGTCCCGGACAAAGACTCGCAGCTTGTTTATTGTATGTTTATATAATAGAGTTCCACGAATATGAAATAAATGTTGATTCCGTTCCTAATAATTTTCTAATTATTTATTTATTATTATTATTATTATTATTTTTTGAATCGCAAACAAATAGATCTCCCGCTCATTCCCAATGGTTTGCCGCTAAATTCTCAAATTAATTAATAATTTTTATCTTTATACTCGATACATTTTATAGATGGCTAATATTTAAGTTATTTAATAGTGATTATTAATAACTATTCCAGAACTTAGTTATGATTAAAATAATTATACAACGTATTTTATACTTTTAACTTTTTTAAAAAAAAATTAATATCAGCGTTTACCTGCTGTTTATAACAGCATAATAATCAAGATAAAAAAATTCAACGTATATATGAAATAATATATTTTATATTTCTAATTAAATAAAATTTAAAATAATCAAACTTGACTTGTTTATAATCCAAGTTCCAACCAGACAATTCAATAATGTGGCCAATCAAATTAGTTCATAATTAAATATATTTTTTTTCATTATATATTTTCTGCTCATATTAGTTTAACTAACACAAATCTCGTGATATTTTTTTTTAAATATATTTAATAATTCATAATTGAACGAAATATTTTTTTTTATAATTTTTTATTGTGGAAATTATAGCAGAGCTTGGGCAGTCTACGACAAGCCCGACTTAAGCACAATAAAATTGGAAAATATTATTATTATATAAAAAAAAATTAAATAGAGAAGTATTTTTTTTTTAATGACTAAGATTTACATCGGACGAATAACAATAATACTGTGTCAATGCTGCATCACACTGTACCTTCATGTGACGTTTCGATTTTACGTCAATGCTGCATCACACTGTGCTCTACGTCAATGCTCTACGTCAATGCTGCATCACACTGTGCGTTCACGTGACGCTTCGATTTTACTCCAATGATGTTTTGATTTTCGCTCCTCATTTATTCATTCAACTTATCAATTAATTTCTTATTAAGTATATTCTTCTTAAATTCTATTTACATTTACAATTACAATATAAGACCGATTTTTTTTTTTTCATCTCATTTTATAATTAATTGATCATCTCATTCTCTTAGCAGTGCTATACATCCTTTTCCTCCCTCACTCGTTAATATATTTTTTTTCTTTTTTCTTCTTTCTCAAAATATTTTTTATTGTTCTGTATAAATGATAAATTATGAATGGAATAGACCCAAACATTGTTGGAAAAATGAATTATTTACAATTGCATGAGAATTTATTTTCCCACTTTTTCTCTTTCAGTGCAAGCAAATTGCTATCATAAACCTAATTTATGCACTTAAAAAATCATAAAATATGAACATAGAATCATAATTTTTTAATACTTTTTAAGTGCACTTATTTGATTTATGATATACCTTTTAAGTGCATAAATCAAGTTTTTAAATGCATAAATCAGGTTTTTAAGTGTACTTATCTAGATAAATTATATACTTTGTCCAATTCTAGATCTCGCCATTTGCACGTTGCACTATAAAATTAAATGGGCTTGATTGCTACTTAAGAATTATTGACAAATGATAATCTAGATATGAACTCGGTTTTTTTTGTTTTTCAAATTTGTATCATAATTATTAATTGGTCTATGAAATTTGATTCGGGTATATCAAGTAATCTTGATACAAATTAAAACAAGGATGAGATCGAAATGTGTGGCCTTCTAATTCTTACTAGTTGTATCACAAGACGAGTAGTGGGATGGACTCCCTAGGACACTATAGGATAGATTATACTTTATACTACTTAAATTAATCAATTCAAATCAAATTTAATATTTTTTTAATTTTCTTATTATATTTGTGCAGGTAATAGTCAAACTTTGAAATATCATCAAATTAAAATTACACGACATAAATCAAGTTTTATTGTTCATTTAATTCTAAATAATTTTATTTTGATAAAATAGTAAAGACTTATATTTTCTTTTTTATTATTATTTTAATATAAATAAGTCTCTAAAAAATATAATTCTGGATATACAAAACGTATGAAAAAAATAGAAGAATGTATTCAATCTCAGAAATGTGCAATTAATAGATTTATTATTAATAATCAAAATCAAAGCTCAAAAAATAATACAATTCAAAATTTAAATAAAAAACTAATTAAATTTTCACCGTAAGATAATACTTTAGGACAAAAAAAAATCTGTCAAAAACTTTCTAATGATTATAAATTTAATTCATCAAATATTAATATTAACAAAGAAGATAATAGTAATTCAAAAGAAGAAGACTTAATAGATCATAAAGATATTTTTTTTTAATAATATTGATGAAATTATTATTCAAAATATATATGATCTAGCACAATAAAAAATATATAAATTTAATAGATTTATTAGTTGAAAAAGGTCCAATTAGAGAAATCAATATTTCGTTTCCAAATAATAAAAATTCTATACATTTTTCTATGATTCATTACATTCAAAAATTACCAAATGGAGAAAATATGATAGAAAGTGGTTAATATATTCAAAAGAATTAGATAAAATATTTTGCTTTTGTTGTAAATTATTTAGTCAAAAATCAATTATAATTTAATTAGCAGACGAAGGGTGTCGTGATTGGAAAAAATTTAGTGTCAAGCTTAAAAGTCATGAAACAAGCCGTGAACATATTATAAATATGAATATTTAGTTTGATATTGAAATAAGATTGCTTAAAAATAAAACCATTGATAAAAAATTATAAGAAAAAATAAATAAGGAAAACAAACATTGGAAGAATGTATTATAAGAATTATTGCTATAGTTAAAATTTTTGCAAAAAATAATTTGGCATTTTGTGAAACAAATGAGAAAATTTATCAAGATAACAATGACAATTTTTTAGGTTTAATTGATATGATTATAGAATTTGATCTTATAATGGAAAAACACCTTAAACGTATTCAAAATGATAAAATTTATAATCATTATCTTGATCATAATATACAAAATTAGTTAATAAATATATTAGAAAAAGAAGTAAAAAAATATTATAATTAAAAAAAATAAAAGAAGCAAAAACATTTCAGTTATACTTATTGTACTCCAGATACAAGTCATCAAAAATAAATATCTCTTATATTAAGATGCGTAGATATTTCAACAAGACCAATCAAAATAGAAGAATATTTTATAAATTTTTTAAAAGTAGATGATACATTAGGAAAAAGTCTTTTTGATACGCTTATTAGTATAATAAAGAAAATTAAACTTGATGTAAATGACATAAGAGGACAAGGATATGATAATGGGGTTAATATGAAAGGTAAACAACAAGGCATACAAAAAGAGATTGTTTGATATAATTCTAGAGCTTTTTATACACCATGTGATTGTCATAGTCTTAATTTAGTACTATGTGATACGACTAATACCTGTCCTAGTGCTATAATATTTTTTGGTGTGATATAACATATTTACTCATTATTTTCTTCTTCTACAAAAAGATGGAAAATTTTACAAGACCATGTTCTAATTTAACTTTTAAACCATTATCACAAATACGTTGGGAAAGTCATTTTGAAAGTGTTAAAGCAATAAAATATCAAGCTCCACAAATAAAAGAATCTTTATATAAACTTACAGAAACTAGTGATGATCCTAAAACAAAAAGTGAAGCAAATTCTTTAGCAACATATGAGTTTAAAAATTTTGAATTTTTATTAGGTATGGTTATTTGGTATATGTGGTATTCTCCTAATAAATCTCACTTATCAGCAGAGAAATAATTTTTTCACAGGTATTAAGCATTACATATGTGATGAACCCTTACTTTTCAAGAAGTGTGGAGATACGATCTATCGAAGATGTGTACCCAAGGATGAAACTAAGCAAATCGTGCATGATTGTCACTCATCACCTTATGGGGGACACTCTGAAAATGTAAAGACAACAACGAAAGTTTTACAAGTTGGTTTCTTTTGGCCAAATTTGTTTAAAGACGCATAGGATTATGTACTATCTTGTGACCACTGTTAGAAAATAGGAAATATTTCGAAGCAGCAAGAGATGCCTTTAAACTTTATCCTTGAAATTGAGCTCTTCGATATTTGGGGAGTTGATTTTATGGGACCATTTTCTTCATCTTGTGGAAATAATTACATCTTGGTTGTTGTATATCATGTTTCCAAATGGGTAGAAGTCATAGCCTCTCCTACTTGTGATGCTAAAACTGTCATTAAGATGTTCAAGAAGATAATTTTCCCTAGGTTTGGAATTCCTAGAGTAGTTATTAGTGATGGAGGTTCTCATTTCATTGAACGACAGTTCGAGAACTTACTTAAGAAATATAGAGTGAGCCATAAAATTGCAATGTCATATCATCCACAGACAGGTGGGTAAGTTGAGATTTCAAACAGAGAGATCAAAGGAATTTTAGAGAAGACGATATCTATGATAGAAAGAATTTGTCTCTAAAGTTGGATGATGCTCTATGGGCATACCGTATTGCTTTTAAGACTCCAATTGGGATGACACCATTTCATTTGATTTATGAAAAATGTGTCATATACTAGTGGAATTAGAATATAAGGCTTATTGGGTAGTTCAACGAGTGAATCTTGATTTGAAATTAGCCAGAGAGAAGAGGAAGGTTAAACTTAATGAATTGGATGAGCTTAGAATGAATGCTTATGAGCATGCTAAGTTCTATAAGGAAAGAACAAAAAAATAGCATGATAGATATATTGTGCGAAGAGAATTTCATGAAGGAGATCTTGTATTATTGTTTAATTCAAGACTAAGATTGTTTCTTAGAAAATTAAAATCACGATGGACGGGACCCTTCAGAATTCAAAAGGTATATCCATATGGGGCAGTTGACACCTGTAACAAGGAAATAAGGTCTTGTAAAGTGAATGGGTAGAGACTGAAAAGATATTTCTTAGGGATGTCTGTTAATTAGGAAGAAAAATAGTATTTTTCTAAACCACGTCCTCCGGATTGAGCCAAGACAGGGGTCGAGCTCGAGATCTTAAACGAGCGCTTCTTGAGAGGAAACTCAAGGGTTTATTTACTTTGATACTTTGTTTCTATGTTTTTAGTTTCTTTGATTTTAATTTGTATTTAAACTTGTGTGCATGAATTTTGAAGCAATAATGGAGATACACAGATGTGCTTATAAGTCAAGAATGAAGACACACAGTCGTGTCTCATCATAGCACAGGACAAAATGAATCACAGCAGAGCCATGTCATTTCGACATGATCATGTCTCCCAAAGGAAATGCAACAGACCAAGTCACGACATGACCATGTCTTTTGACACAACCGTGCCTCGCTGAAGGCTGCTTCCAGAATGAATCCAACCGTGTTAGTGCTAAATCCAAAGCAAGCCATGATTAGCTTGTGTCTTTTGACACGGCCATGCCAAATTTGGATCAAGTAAATCACTGTAGTCGCAGAGGAAACATAACCAACCATGCCACGATCGTGTCTTTTGACATGATCGTGTGAAGAAATGTTCACAAACAGCTTTCACCACGGTGGGGTCGTGCCAAAAGGCACGACCATGTGATGTCACCTCAAGGGTTAAACCCCTAGAGCACGACCATGTTTTCTCCCACACGGTCGTGTGCCTCCATTCTTCCAACTTCATTTTCTTCTCCTTCACCACTCTCTAAGATTTTTTCCATCTCCCTTTTCTCATATCCACCTTCTCCATCCCTTCAAAAGACTCTCATCTCTACACCCTTCTCTTCTCAAGTGAGGGATTTTCCCTTCTCATTTGATTTTCACCTTCCCCCTAAGACTTGTTCTACTAGTTGGAGAAGATGTTGAACCATCTTGAAAAAAAAGTCCGATCTTCCAAAGAAGATACATCCAAGGTCAAAGACAAAGGAAAGCGAAAGGCACGCGACGAAGGTAACTAAAATTCTTATGACATTATTTTTGATAATAATGAACAAAAATTACGTTATAACTCTTTGGTTAAACGTCGTATTGCTTGCACAAAATATTTAGATTATCATACTTTGGATGTTTTGGGTCTCAAGGAAGATGTAGAATGGATGATAAATAGGATAGGATGGAAATGTCTCATGAGTATGAACTATCCCACATACCCTAAAATTGTTTTAGAATTTTTGAGCTCTATTAACCTTCATGGCACTTTTATGAAAGAAAGGATTCACTTCCGCTTGTTTAATGATGATTATGAGTGGACACTAGATGACTTTAATGTATGTTTTGAATTACCATATGGAAGGAATCGAGAAGCCCCTAATAATTTTCATTGTGTAGGGGGGAGGGGGCACTTGATGATGGTAGTGATGATATGTTCAATCCCTTAGTTTCTAAGGCTACCTCCATTCGTAATCCCGTCTTTCGTTACCTTCATCAAGTTATGAGGCATAAAATACTTGGACGGAGTGATAGTATAGGAGTAGTGCGTCATTGAATTACTTTGTCTATGTGCTATGCTTGAAGAAGTTAACATCGATACGGGATTTTATTTTATCAAGGATTTAGTAAGACTAGGGAAATCCTCTTCCCCATACTATTATTGTAGGAGGGTTGCTAACTCATATTGCTATTGTCTTAGGATGTGATTTGGAGGGATTGGAGATATTGGATGGTATCTCTTGGATTGATTTCGACTCTTGTTTAGCAATACACATGATTCAAAGAGATGAATATGGATATAATCTAATGTTGAAGAATAGTTTTCCATTGCATTTGTCAAGCTACAACTTAACTACCATTCATAAAAGAGAGAATTGGTCAATGACAAACACTAATCAACACCCTATTCCCCCTCCAATAGAGTCATATACTAAGGTTGCCACAAGTAGTCATGCTCCCTCTACTTCTCAATTTGATTTTTCTGAGTTCCATTCCACCCTAGATTCTTTTCATTTTGATCATATTATACATGTAGATCTTTTAGAGAGACATCGTATTATGTCAGATGATCAATTTCGGTGTATGTGACAATACTTTAGGAGAGAGGAAGAATTATTTAAGTCGGTCACCAATTTCATTGACCTTCAAAAGAAAGAATGGGGAAAAAGGGAGGACAATTGGGGTTTAATGCGATTAACTTGCATGAAAATTAATACTATATACAAATACCACCAGCACATGCATAGAAGCAAATTTTGGTTTCTTGATTTTCTTGGATTCCCAGGTTTTCCTGATGTTCCTCCATCACCACCTTATTAAGTTTAGCTTCATTGGGACAATGAAAAGTCCAAGTTTTAGGGGGGGGGGGGGTTATACATATGTACATATTTTTATTTCTGCATTTGTTTCAGTTTGATTTATTTTTGCATGTTTGAGTTAGTTTGTTTTGATTCTGAGTTGTGGCATGCTAGTTGCATCATCATCATGTTATATCATGACTTGTATTTCTTGCAAAAATGCTAGCACGCTTATTCTAGAGTTTCATGTTGTTGTGATTTATGTACTAGTATACTTAGTGATCTACTTTTTCTTATCCATAGTTGCATAAAATGAGCATTGTTTTATTTGAAGAGTTATCTCTAATATATTTTGGTTACTGGAGAAACTCGGATCGTGTAAGCTCATTTGGAAAAATCAAGGTCCCTACACTTGTTCTAGTGCTTCATCTTATAAGCACCATTGGTCATAGTGCTTCATTTCATAAGCATAAAAAAAGGGATAAAAAAATAGTTGTTGTGAGTGGAAACTAATAAGTTACTCCTTTGAGACCGAGTTGAGTTACTGGGGAAATAACTATTATGTTTCTCTTGATCTGAGCTATCATTTGAGACCTTGTGTAGTTTGAGAAGGATGAACCATGCGTGTGGCCGATAAGTGCCTATCGCCAGAAGTACAAGGAACATAGTTAGATGATGACTTAACTAGGCTTGGAGATTGATACTTGAAAAAATTAGGTCACTCATCTCACCGAGCATGAAGAACTTTTACTTAGGTCATTCTTAAATAATTATTGTATCTTGCTCACCAATGAAACTATATGCTAAGTTTAACCTGACTCACTAGGGATTATGATGCATCTTATTGCCACATGAATCTATATTGCAGGTTTTTTCTTGAGGACAAGCAAAAGTTTAAGTTTGGGGTGTGATGTGATTAGATCATATACGTTTTAGGCATTGTTTGTTGCATATCTACTTATATTTCACTAAGTATGATCTACATTATCACACCCTATCTCATTATATTGTCATGCTTTTACTCCTTTAGTTTAGAGATATACTTTCTTTGTATTATCATTGATAGGACATAATTTGGAGCAAAATGAACATTGGAACAATCTTAGAGAGCAAAACCAGCAAACATGGTCATGACTCTTAATGGCACGACCATGCCATCTTAAGTTAAGCATGATTGTGCCTTACAGGCATGACCTTGCTTCATTAACCAACTCCTACAGAAGCTCCCACGAGTAGGTCGTGCCTCTTCAAAAGCTCCACTCAGCATTTCTAGAGACTCCTACATCCAGGTAGTGCCCAAAAGGCACGACCGTGTCTCTTTAGGAGAACTCCAGTGGAATTTCAGAACCTCCCACAGCCAGGATGTCGAAAAGGCACGACCGTGTCTTCTTTCAGCTGTGGACTCGAAGAACTCTAGAGATTCCCTCGATTAGGCCATGCTAAAAGGCACGACCATGTCTTCCATCAAGCAGTTTGCCATGGACAGGCCATGCCCATGAGGCATGACCGTCTCTTTTTCCTAGAGACTCCCACGACACGGCCATGTGGAGATGTGACATGGTCGTGAGGCTTACAAAAAGGGGTTAACATCCTATTTTCAAGGGGAGGAAAGGTTTCTCCTTCATGGGAACCTACAAGGTCCATTTCCTAGTCGATTTCAATAATCCGTCCACCTCAGAATAATGATTTCATCCAAGAAGACCGACAAAACATCGATAAGCATCTCTTATTCTCTATGCATCTTAGAATTGTAAAAATGCTTCATTTTTTGTCTCTTGGTTGTATTCTCCTCACTATGGAGTAGATTTCCTAGATTCTAGGATTTAAAGAGTAATTATGATCTGATGTTGATGTATTAACTATGGATTTACCAATTTTCTTATTCTATGAAGTGTTTATGACTTGTTCCATGTGTGTGATGCCTTGTTTATGTTTTAGTGAATGTGTGTGAGGTGAATGCATATGGATATGAAGAATTAGTCACCATGTAGAGGAGATATTTTAGATTGTATGCTTGGGAAGCCCTTAGTGACAAAGGGTTACCTTAACAAGATTTTCTAGAGTCTTCACCTTGAATTGATGACTAATTCTCCATAAGGGATTAGCTAATTAGTATTTGATGAGTTTTCACTAATTCAATGTTAGGAAGTTACTTGTGTAATCTAAACTGTATGCCCGGGGAGCCCTTAGTAACAGAGGGTTACCTTAATCGAACTTTCTATATTACCTCTTCTACTTAATAGCATTGAATGGAAAGAGTGTAAACACTCCGGTGTGATCTTCACGGGGTCATACCAGTAATTTGGTTAGAATCTCTATAGGAATGTAAACATGGAGGTAGGGAGATGAATAATCTAATGGATCATCAATTAACATCATAATGAAACCTAAGTCCTAGGATCGCCTTCCCCAAACTGTCTTCTCTCTCAACAACCAACCTCTCTCATCTTGGACCTCTCAACCTCTCTCCCACTCTCTATCTCTCAAGCTCTAGTTCTTAAACTTTCAACCAACTTTCGATTGTCTAGATAACTTATTTTGTGGACTCATTAGTGCTTAATCCACAGTCCCTGAGGATCGATATTTTTTATTACTTGACGATTTTACTGTGCATTGCGGTAGATACAATAGTTCCTGGTTATGTTGTCCATTCGTAATTAATTATTAATTATGAATAGATCATGAGTGACACCTAGTAGTATGTCATGACCCCCAATTGATCGAAAAGTCAACGGTTGATTCCAGAATCACTTTTGAACCTTTCAGCAGCTACAATGAGTCATGCGTCGTTCCTTTCACTCATCTTATACCCACTTGGTTCAGAACATGGTTTATGTGTCAAACTCCACTAGGTAGACTATGTCACATCTAGCTCAAGTAGTAATTCCTTGTCCTACAGATTCGAATTACTCAAACACATTGTCCAAGAAGATCATTGTCTTGACGTGTTCTACTTTGGCCAAAGACTTACGAGTAATAATCCTAACAAGTGGCCATAGGGTATACTTCTCCTTATGCAAGGAGTGGTGAATCCTCTTTGGGCTATTTAAACACCTTTGAGCACTTCAAACATATACCCAATCATCTCGAGTCCACACCTCCAAGGAGATGCTTGCTTAAGACGTCAAAGTATAAGTCTTTATGACCAAGATGACTTGAATACCTCAAGTCGAAGGAAACTTACACTTAAGCTGTAATGAGATCTTCATTGACATATACATATATGTAGAGAATCATATGAAGTCTCATGGCAGGTCACTCCAATGAATTAATTATCTTTAACTAGCATCTACGTTTAAATCTCAATATCCTAATGTCTCCAACCAGTGAGGAGCGACTATTTGGATAAACCAAGGAGTATAATACGTGCTAGTCTCACAGAATCATGATATTCGAACCCATCAATTTATTTACTAGGGATGTTTCTATACGTTCATAATTACACATGTAGAGATGCTCACTAGTTGTGATCTATTCACAAGTTCTCTCATACTATGAATTGTATTACGGATATTCAGTAAGTGAGTTTAAGATCCAATCATACATATAAAGAATGTGCACTCAAATAGAGAATCATTTATTTATTTAATAAATAAGTATAAATCATAAAATAATTGTCTTAGGACACCTCTCAAATATAACATACTCCCACTTGGCCTAATGTTAATCGTTATGATATCTAATACCATACATCTGGACGTGACTCTCAAACTTACTTTGTGATAGAGCCTTTGTTAAGGGATCTACTAGGTTCCCTTTGATGGGAATCTTCTCGATTTATATTTCTTTCCTACTGATGATTTCTCTAATCAAGTGATAGTGGCGACGTACGTGTTTGGATCGTTGGTGAGACCTAGGTTCTTTTGCCTGAGCAATGACTCCAGTGTTGTCACAGTAAACTGGTAACGATTCAATAATGGTCGGAACCACTCCTAGTTCAATGATGAACTTCTTGATCCAAACTGCTTCTTTTGCTACTTCCAAAGTCGCAATGTATTCTGCCTCAATGGTAGAATCTGCAACAGTGTCTTGCTTGGAACTTTTCCAACTAATTATGCCTTCATTTAATGTGAATATGTATCCAGACTGGGACTTGAAGTCATCCTTGTCCGTCTGAAAGCTTGCATCCATATACTCGCGTGTAACCATATCACCATCTCCATATACCAAGAACACATCATTAGTTCTTCTCAAGTACTTAAGGATTATTTTGATAGTCGTCCAATGATCCATTCCTGGATCTGACTGGTATCTTCTCATGACACTCAATGCATAACATAGCATACATGATAGATCCTATCGCTGACGCATAGGGAATCTTACTCATGTAAATCCTCTCGTCTTCTGTTCGTGGGCACATAGACTTCGAAAGGTGAATCCCATGTCTCATGGGTATAAAATATTTCTTGGATTCAGACATGCTAAACCACTTTTGCACTCTGTCTATGTATGTAGATTGTGAAAGACCAAGCATCTGTTTTGATCTATCTCTATAGATCTTAATCCCAAGGATGTAGGTTGCTTCTCCCATGTCTTTCATAGAGAATATTTTGGACAACCAACTTTTAACTGACTGTAGAACTGGCACATCATTTCCTATAAGTAATATGTCATCAACATAGAGCACTAGGAATATGAGCGCACTCCCACTAACCTTCTTGTACACTCAAGGTTCGTCAGGATTTTATGAGAAATCAAACTCTGTGATTGCCTCATCAAAATGGATATTCTAACTCCTGGATGCCTGCTGCAGTCTATAAATGGACCGCTAAAGCTTGCATACTTTATTTTTATCGACAGATGTGAAACCCTTGGGTTGTATCATATATACTGCCTCAAACAAATTTCCATTAAGGAAAGTCATTTTCACATTCATTTGTCATATCTCATAATCATAATAAGCTGCTATGGCCAAGAGTATCCGAATGGATTTAAGCATAGCTACAAGTGAAAAGGTTTCATCATAGTCAACTTTATCTCATAATCATAATGAGCTGCTTTCTCCACTAATCTTGCTTTATAGATAATCACATTACCATCCATGTATGTTTTATTCTTGAAAATCCACTTGTTGTATCTACCTCAAGTGCATGATAAAGTCATCAAATAATAAAAAATATTAATCCTCAGGGACTATGGATTAAGCACTAATGAGTCCACAAAATAAGTTATCTAGATAATCGAAAGTTCATTGAAAACTTAAGAACTAGAGAGAGAGATATTGAGAGGTCCAAGATGAGAGAGGTTGGTTATTGAGAGAGAAGATGATTTGGGGAAGGCGATCCTAGGACTCAGGTTTCATTATGATGTTAGTTGATGATCCATTAGATTGTTCATCTCCCTACCTCCATGTTTACATTCTTGTAAGGATTCTAACCAAATTACCGTTATGACCTTGCAAAGATCACACCAGAGTGTTTACACTATTTGCATTCAATTCTATTAAGTAGAAGAGGTAACATAGAAAGTCCGGTTAAGATAACCCTCTGTCACTAAGGGCTCTCCAAGCATACAGTCTAGATTACACAAGTTACTTCCTAACATTGAATTAGTAAAAACTCATTAAACACTAATTAGTTAATCCCTTATGGAGAATTAGTCCTCAATTCAAGGTGAAAACTCTAGAAAGTCCGGCTAAGGTAACCCTTTGTCACTAAGAGCTCCTCGGGCATACAATCTAAAGTATCTCCTCTACATGGTGACCAATTCTTCATATCCATATGCATTCACCTCACACACATTCAATCAAACATAAACAAGGCATCACACACATGGAACAAGTCATAAACACTTCATAGAATAAGAAAATTGACAAATTCATAGTTAATAATACATCAACATCACATCACAATTACCCCTTAAATTTTAGAATCTAGGAAATCTAATCCATAGCAAGGAGAATATAGCCAATAGACAAGAAATGAAGTATTCTTACAATTCTAAGATGAACAGAGATGAAGAGATGCTTATCGATGCTTTGTCAGTCTTCTTGGATGAAATCCTTGTTTTGAAGGTGGACGGATCGTTAAAATCGGCTAGGAAATTGACCTCATAGGTTTCCTCAAAGGGGAAACCTTTTCTCCTCTTGAAAAGGGGATCTTAACCCCTTTTATAGGCCCCACGGCCATGTCACATCGCTACACGGTCGTGCCATGGGAGTCTCCAGGAAAAAGACACGGTCATGCCTCATGGGCATGGCCTATCTGTGGCAAAA
Source organism: Hedychium gardnerianum (assembly GCA_038050645.1). Lineage (NCBI taxonomy): Eukaryota > Viridiplantae > Streptophyta > Magnoliopsida > Zingiberales > Zingiberaceae > Hedychium > Hedychium gardnerianum. The sequence continues at coordinate 16,952 of JBBUKS010330269.1, forward strand.
TGCTTGATGGATGGCACGGTCATGCCTTTTGTCATGACCTGGTCATGGGATCTCTGGAATTCTCCGAGAACACGACTGGTGTTGGTGCAGGGAGCACCAAAATCAAACCTATATTTTGATGTTTTCAAAGGTTCAAAGTTAAGTCTTATTGTTATCTGATGGACTAATCTAGTGTGCAGGATCTCAACTCTGAAAGTCCTAGTAGGTCTGGAGGACCCGATACTAGGCAAGTAAGTCTCGGCAGATCGTGGAACTAGGCAGGAAGTCCAGATGGGTCAAGAAGACCTGACATCTGGCAGGAGGATTCGATAGGTCTGGAGGACCTGATATTGAATCAAGTGGAAGACCTAGAAGGCGGATCTGATGTTGAGCAAAGTCCAAACACGTCTTGAGGACCCGATGTTTGGCAGGTGAGTTGAGGTAAACACTTGGAGTTATTACAGTGAGGTCGCGTCCCAGTGTGACAAGCCTTAGGCGCTGATCCAACTAAAGAAACCAACGAAAGTTTCTAAGTTGAGATCAGGATAGTTCGAACTATCATATTCATGCATACTTATTTTGGTCTAACATCTGTTTTGCAGGACTTCTATTATTATTGCCTATGCTAACTCTATTTTGCAGATGAAAACAAAAGTTTAATTTAAAGTGGGTTTGGTCGACATAACAAGAGGTTCAGTTGACCGATCAAGCCTAAGTGGAGAAGATTAGATTTAGTTTGGTAGAAATGAAATTCATTGGGATCAGTCGACTGATCCAAGGGATTAGTCAATTGATAAAAAAAGGTAATAAACAACTATCATATCGAATCAAAATAGAAAAGGTAACACACAGGGATCAGTCGACTGATCAACTGGATCAGTCAACCGATCAAGCATGATTTTTGGGATCGAATGGATCAGATCAGAGCAAAGAAGGAAGGGCGTAAGTTCAGTCGATGGATAGGAGGATCAGTTGACTGATCAGTTTTTTAATCGATGGAACACAGTCTATAAAAGAAGCCCTCAGAGTCCGAGCCAAAAATCACTTCTCTCTTCTCTTCATCTTGTTACGACTGCTACTCTTCATTCAAGATCATCTGCTATGATGTTGTAAAGCATACCGACACCTACGCTTTATCTACATTCTTTGTACTGTCGTTATAATACTTTTATTTTCTGTTATTGCATATATTAAGGAGATAGCAGTGTGTTTCTATCCTCCTCATTCTCTGTGTACGAGTTTGCTTCTTCTCCGAAAGTATTTCGGAGAGAAGTGCTTTAGTGGATTAATCCATCGATACGATCCAAAGGGTCGTGGGTTCTTGGAGTAGGAGTCGGCTGGGCTCCAAACCAAGTAAAAAAGAAGTGTGCCTTTTATTTTTTGTTTTAATAATCCATTGCTACTTTGATTTACGTAAAAAGAAAAGGTTTTAATCAAACGATATTCACACCCCCCTCTCTCTCGTCTCCAACGATCCAACAGGCCACAGCCTGTGGCAGCTGTTCTTCCCTTGGAAAGTTATCTTCGAATCTCATTTTGACTCCTTTTCACGCCCTATCAAAAAAATAAACAAGAGCAGCTCTCCGAACTTGAAAAGTATCAAAATGAACCCCAAATAAGTGAAAACATGGAATATATGCTCAATAAATGGGATAAAATGTGTACACTCATACAAAGAGAATGAGGAGGATAGCAACACATCAAAATCCCCCAGACCAAACCTTTGCTTTTCTTTAAGCAAACATCAATATCTAGAACACATGTGAATGATCATATCTTAAGCTTAATAAATTCATCAAATCCTATCAAATAGTATTATCATAAAGCAAAGGTACTCGATTAGTTTCACCAAGCCTACAAGAAAATGAAAGTTCACAATGCATTGTTACATACCGCAAGTGCATGGTAACATTGTCAATAATATAAAAGATTATCATATTCACAAGGACTATTGATTAAGTACTAGTAATTTCATAAAGTAAGTTATCTAGATGATCGAAGGCTGGCTGAATGCTTGAGAACTAGAGTGAGAAGAGAGAGAGAGAGGGAGAGAGAGAGAGAGTTGGTTGTGAGAGGAAAGAATTGGTTGAGAGAGAAGAATCACTACAACAAAAATGACTTTTCGCAGCGTGCAAAATTACCTTACGCAACACGCATTACACGCTGCATAGTTTAAAGCGGTTGAAAGTCATTAGTATTGACGGCATGCATTGCACGCCGTAGAAAAAATCATCGACAGTGTGCAATGCACGCTACGGAAACTACTATCGACGGCATGCATTGTACGCTGCGAAAACTACTATCGATGACATTGCATGCTACGGAAACTACTATCGATGGCATGCATTGCATGCTGCGGAAACTATCGATAACAATTATCAACAACATGCAATTCACGCTGTTGAAACAATTATCGACGGCGTGCATTGCATGCTGCGGAAACTATCATCGATAGCATGCAGTGCATGCCGCGAAAATAATCATCGACGGCATGCATTGCACACTGCCGAAACATTCATTGACAGATCCACAATTCTGAAAGCAATTTTAAAGCATCAAGATACCAAAGATAGTGGCTAGAAAAATTAAAAAAGGTTCAATTACTTTCATCTTAAAAATGCACAAGATATTACCAAAATGCATGATTTATAGCGCATGTGTTGCATGAATATTTGAAGTAATGACTTAATTATAAAATCTGAGGTCTGGATTCAGACCGGTAAGGACACAATTTATAAAGCATATGCAAGTTTAAGGAAATGCCAGAACAATAAAAGGAAACCTGATACTACCCATAAAGCTAACTTATTGATGTTTAGAACAAGTACAACAATGATTTTGCCCATGAACATATTGGATTTTTTTCATCAAAATATATTACAATGGAAAGTAAAGTTAAAGAAGAATGCTTTAGTCAATTAACAACCCTGGTAGATAAGATATCCTCATGGGAAGACATTCAGTTGACATGGGAATCATGAGATCATATAAATTAATCCAACAATTGATGGACAGTTGAGAGTACAAGCTGGCACAGAATATGTAATGACCATAGTATGAGAGCATAGAACATCTAATGTTAGATATGAGAATGAACCAGCAACCCATCCATTGGCACCAAACAAACTGACAACCTAATGCATTGAGAATTCTTGTTGTGGGATGAATGCATCAATGTAACAAATGAAGAAGAACAATGTGACCCTTCAAACGGTCACCTAATGCATATAATATGCTGGTTTTAAATGGTAATTTGTTGGCAGCTAAAGCATATAATAATGTGCT
>JBBUKS010330488.1:0-20206 GCA_038050645.1 Hedychium gardnerianum
GTTGATAAGAGTTTTATTAATGAATATGATTGTTCACGAACGTTGTTCACGAACATTAACGAGCTGAACACATATGTATTCAAGTTTGTTTGTTTAGTTTAACGAATTGTTCAAGCTTGCTTGTTTAATTGATCTTGTATATATTGAACGAACATAAACAAGCTCTTATCAAGTCGAACACCAAGTTTGTTCACGAACGTTTGGTTCATTTACAATCCTAACCCCAACTTTGACTCTATCAGCGCATTGTGTTTTGTGTTTTTCTTATGTAGGTCTTGTTTGATCATGGCTCTATCCTTTATGATTTATTGTTAGTTTGTTTGATTTAGGTTGATGTCACAAAATGACGGTAGACAAGTTTGTAATCGATGTCATCACTCGCATTTGCAAGGTAGACACTCTAGAGCTTCCGTCTCGCTTACGATCTATCAATTTATGCAATGTGAGCTACAAGGTTATCGTCAAGGTGATAGCTAACCACTCGAGAGATACCCTAGCCGACCTCATCTCGCCCCACTAAACACTATTGTTTTAGGTAGACACACAAGACAACATCATGATAGCACAAAGATAAAGAATTATCATATTATCGAGTACCGAATTTCAAGTGATATAAGATGACAAGTCAAGTGATATAAGATGATAAGGATATCGATAGTTTTACATCTTCGTATTATATATGCTATCGAGATATAAAGTACTCATATACTTCTACAAGGTCATAAATGCTCTTTTATCTTTGTCGATCTAAGAAATAAAATTGAAGAAAAAATATTAAAAAAATTAAAAATAGGAAAGCGGGAAAAATTTTAGGGACTAAATTACAAATTTTAAATAAAATTACTATAAAGGGAGAAATTCTTATTTAGAAAAATTATAGAAAAAGAAAGTTTAAAAGAATAATTTTAAATATTAATAATATAATATAATAATAAAAAAATCAAGAATTCGATAGTTGAAAATCTAAGCATTTTGAAATAAAAAAAAAGTCAATAATTTGATGATTAAATATAGAAGCAATTTGCATTTTTGCCTCGAGATGGAGAAACGCGAAGGAGAGGGGGTGAGATTTGGCGTCTGGCGACGGGGATTTTTAAATCTCGGAATGATTCTTCGGCTTCGGATTCGACGGCAGGGGCAGCGCTTGCGTGGAAAGCAGCGAGGTCTATGTTCAATGTCTCGCCCGATTCGGCGTTGGGGACGTTGCGGCTTGGTGCGATGTGATGTGCGCATGAATTCCTCGAACACCGCGAGCAGCAACCGCACGGTTCCGGTCGCGGTGGCGAAGGGGGGTGGAGGTGCGCCGATTCGGTAGAAGGTGAGGTCAAAAGTTTCAGATTTTGCAGGATCCAGCGTGGGAGTGGGCGAAAGTTGTGCTTTTGAGGGGATTTGCGTTCTCCGTGATCCTTTTCTCCTTCGCAGTCGGTGCCCGCTGGTTCTGTGCAAGTGATGGTTCTTGATCCTTCTCTTTCTTGTGGCCCCGCTAGGATTTTTCCCCCCTGACTACAAGCAGAATTTATCTTTTGAGGATTGGAATCTTGGTTTCGGTCTGCTTTATAGACCTAAAAAATTTAAATTTTGCTGAAAGGGTTTCGTTCATGCTTACTTTGTTAAAAGAGACATTGTGGACAATGATAGGTAGTGGGTAATTCTTGAAGAATATCTTCTTTTAAAGTCAGATTGCAGGTTTATATTCTGCCAAAATCTCTAGTATTCTTCTTCATTTTTTCTTTCCTCTCCCGGTTTTTTTGGAAAGATTTGTTAAGTATTTGTGTGCTTCATACAGCCAACGAGTTGAAGCAGTTCGATCCAAGTTGCTGCTGCCGAAGGCTTGCTGATATCTTATTGGAGGTTCTCTAAATTGCCACCTTTTAGTATGTTGATGTGATGAAGCTTCTCTTTCGAACACCGAGAACATTTTTCCATGGGATTTTGCTGTTGTCTTTACTCTCATTTGGTTCTGCTACGGAGCTTGCGTTTGCCCTCTGCGATTGCGATGGTGACGGATTGTGGAGCATTGAGGGAATCCGAAATTGGCAGAAAGCGAGCGACTTGTTGATTGCAGCTGCATATTTCTCCATTCCACTTGAGCTATTGTACTTTGTTACATGCTCGAAGCTGTTCCCCTTCAAATGGATCCTTTTTCAGTTCAGCACGTTCATAGTTCTTTGCGGATTGACCCACTTGCTCAATGTATTCACATACAAGCCCCACTCCTTCCTCTTAGTGTTAGCTCTCACCATTTCAAAATTCCTCACAGCACTTGTCTCCTTCTTGACAGCAATAACCCTCTTGACTTTGATCCCTCAGCTTCTAAGAGTCAAATTGAGGGAGAATTTTCTGAGGCTAAAAGCTCATGAACTGGACCAGAAAGTAGGGCTAATGAAGAGGCAAGAAGAAGTGAGCTGGCATGTGCGAATGCTCACTCAGGAAATCCGTAAGTCACTTGATAGGCATACCATTTTGTACACTACCCTGGTTGAACTTTCAAAGACACTGCAGCTGCAAAATTGTGCTGTGTGGATGCCAAATGAGAATAAGTTGGAGATGGATCTTACTCATGAGCTGAATAGGAGCTCTTCTGACTTCTGTATACGTTCAATTCCTATGCAATATCCTGATATAGTTGATGTCAAGAAGTATGATGGAGTCAAGATACTAAAGCCAGATTCTACACTTGGTTCTGCAAGCAGCGGTGCAGTCGGTGAATCAGGAGCTGTTGCTGCAATTAGGATGCCCATGTTAAAAGTTTCTAATTTCAAAGGTGGGACGCCTGAGGTTATTCAAGCATGCTATGCTATATTGGTTTTGGTGCCTCCTAAGAATGATTCTAGGATTTGGAGCCACCATGAGCTTGAGCTCATTGAAGCTGTTTCTGATCAGGTTGCTGTTGCCCTGTCCCATGCTGCAGTTTTGGAGGAATCACATGTGATCAGAGACAAATTGGCAGAACAAAACAAGGCTTTGTTACAGGCAAAGCAGAATGTGATGATGGCAAGTGAGGCATGGAACTTATTCCAAAAGGTCATGAGCCAAGGAATCAGGAGGCCCATCCATTCAATCTTGGGTCTGCTGTCACTCATGCAACAAGCAAATTTGTCTCTTGAACAGAGGTTGATATTGAATGCTATGGCGAAAATGGGTAATGTGGTTTCTACTTTGATCAATGATGTCATGGAGATTAACAGGGAACAGTTTACTTTGGAAATGAAGCCATTCCAGCTACAATCACTGATCAAGGAAACTGCTTGTATTATTAGGTGTCTCTGTGATAGGAGGGGATTTAGTTTTAGATTTATGGCTGAGAATATGGTGCAAGATCAAGTTATTGGTGATGAGAGGCGGATTCTTCATGTTTTATTGCATATAATTGATGGTTTGTTAAATGGATTCAGTGATGGATGTTTGACTTTACGTGTATGGAGTGATTCAGAACTAGCAGATTGGGAGGATAGAAGATGGATTTGGAAATCTAGAGTTCCAAATGTGTACACCTGTTTGAAGTTTGAGATTGCCATCACTCGATCACTGGATTTGTATTCAAAATCACTTGTTCAGCTTGACAGAAAGCCTAGTGAGGAGGGGTTTGACATGGGTTTCAGCTTCAGCATGTGTAAAAAAATTGTCCAGGTAAATCCAACTATATTATGTGTACAGGATAATTTTTTCTAAGTGCCAGATTTGTGTATTTTCTGATATATAAGCTCTTTTTCCAAATCTCTTTGCATTCTCTAGCAAGCTACTCATTTATGTAATTTCTTTATCTTGGTGATTTTTCACTTAACTCTTATTTCTGTGAATTTGATTTTGATCTGTGGTTTACCATAGTTTTATCAATTCCAACTTAGAAAATTATATGTTAATAGATAAAGTGTTATGCTCAATATCCATATTTGTGCTTCTGATGACCTCTTCATAGCTTGATTTTCATGTTCTTGGCTATTCCAAATGTTGAGAATTTGAGATGGGAAAATTTCAGTTTCTACGTAGATGTCGGTAGATAATTTAACTGAATCTTACATTTTTGGAGATAAGAGTACTTGTGTTTTTCACTGGTGATAAGTGACAACCCTTAGAAATTGGATGCAAAATCTAGCTGTTGTTTTGATCTATAAGGAATTGTTCATGCAAAAGAGGATTTTAATTTCCAATCCTTTGTGGTACCAATCCTTTCATGATACAAGCTAGATATGTATGTGCTATGCTTCAAGAAAGAATATTTACTAGGCGAAGATAGGTCCCAACTCAGTACATCAATCAAAGCTTAAAATTTAGATTCATACATGTTAATTCATTAATTGCGGTGATATTAAATTCAAAGGCTTACATTTATTGATACCATTACTACTTTTCTCTGCCATTTCAATGGACCTTGCCCACAACATACTTCAGAAGCAGTCTTCGCTTGATACCATGTTTTCACTCAAGTCTGGATCAACTGGCCTATGCTTCAAGAGGAATGTATTCAGTATTGACTTCATATGACTTGAAATATCAATTTGTTTAAACTTACAATCTGAATTTGTTCGTAGCACATTGTTTTGTGCTGATGTTTATAGACACTATTCTTATGGTTGTCTTCTCCAGCTGATGCAGGGAGAAATCTTCATAGTTCCAAGTTCGAATGGGTTATTGGAGTGTGTAACCCTGTTTCTCCGCTTACAGAATCAACTTCCCATGCTAATTTCTGAATCAGGAGTGACTTCTGAGAGCCCTCATTCTTCTTCCTCTCTTTTAGACGGTCTCGAAGTTTTAATTGTTGATGACAGTGCTGTCAATAGAGTAGTAACACAAAAGCTTCTGAAGAAGCTTGGCTGCTGTGTCTTTTCTGTATCATCTGGTACCGAATGCCTAAGCTATCTGGATACCTTTGGCCAACATTTCCAGCTTGTTATTTTGGACCTCAACATGCCCAATATGAATGGCTACGAAGTTGCCACGAAATTACAGAGTTCAAAAAATGGGTGTTGGCCTTTGATTATTGCTTTCACGGCAAGCACTGATGATCATGTTTGGGAGAAATGTGTGCATTCAGGGATGAACGGCCTGATCCGGAAGCCTGTTCTTCTACCAGAACTAGAGAAGGAGATCCTAAGAGTGCTTGAAACAAACAGTCAGTTTCATTCACAATGAAATTTTATGGAAGGCAACATGTTGGCATTCCAAGTATTTTGATCAATTTATTCTGTGTGATATATGTTTTATCAAAGGATGCTTCTCGATGGATCAAAATCACATATGAGTTCTTATTCATTTAGGAGTGCAAGAAGTAGTAGTAGCAGGTAACTATGATGTAATCCAACATCAACACTGCAACTTTTTTAATCAGCCTCACTTCTTGTCCATCAAATGAGGTCTATCCGAGGTGATGCTTTGATCATTTGACCAAAACTTAGCATCATCATCGTTCAATTTTACTGGCTCGCTGTTGGTAGGCACATGATCTTGTTCTTATTACTTTTATGTCATAATGTTCTAATAAACAAATAAGACAGACATTTCCATCTTTTATTTTTGATGACTCTGTGCTTCTTCCCTTTTGAACCTCAGAATTGCATACTAGAAACAGTAAAAAATGCTGCAAATCCAACAGAGTTTTTTGCTTTCTCAATATTGAATGCTCAGTTTGACGGTTATAAGAATAAAGCCATGATGATACAAAACTAAGATGCCTATATACTACATCTGTGGCAGAATTGGTTTTATAAAAAGAACATGTATTGCACTCTTCACTATATTAATTGCAACAATAATTTTCTCTTTTGTTTCTTTGAGAATTCTGACCATTTATGTTACCCTGAAGCAAAACAATGCCATTTTTCTTTCCAAATTAACATCAATTGTTGTTATAGCCTTTTCATAGCTTATGTGTTTCAGTAACTAACCTGTCGTTAAATCTCGAAAGTCATGACTGTTTAACTGATATTCTCACTGAACTTGATCATTATACTATTAAATAATGTGATCAGATGCATTGTGTATTTAGAACTTGATATCAGTGTATGCAATTGATATCTATTTCGAACTTTGTGAATCAAATTTCCATATAAGATGATTAAGTATCACTGACAGTCAACTCAATTACTCAACTCCCCACACCAAACTAGAGGTTTGTGTTGGTGGATAAACTTCTTGTTGCTGCAAACCCTTGAATATTTTTGTGAAAATTTTCTTGAATTGACTTGCTATTTCTATAAAGGATATAATTGACAACTCTAAAATGGACATTATCCTTTTTCACCAAGAGATCTTGAGGAAAAGGTGTTGCAAAATTTATGCCATCAGTTATTTCATGTGACTACAGGTTGAACTGAAATAAAATACTTTTTCTTCTTGAGTGTGATCCGTTGGACATAGATCTAATTTTTCATTTTTTTTTATTTCTTAGATTTTTTTCTTCTGTTTTCAGTGGTATAAAAATGTCATTGTGCCTGGATATCTTATCTGTCTCTCCAGGAAAATAAATATATTTAGCCATATAGGAAAATTACTTTGCTGTATAGTTCACCCTTTTATCTTAATGCATTCAGAAGTTTTACAAACTTTAATCAATCTTTGTTACACTCTCTTTTTTTTGTTGTTGTTGAATTTTCAGTGATTTTAATCAATTTATCCCAATGTTGTTCTTGTCAAGTTTTCAGTGATGATGTTGTTGCTGCAGGTGGGAAAGAAGCAGACTAGATCAATCAAGAGTGAGGCAAAGAATGATATATGTATTGGTAGCCGAAACGAAAAGCTTTTCTCGTGATTTCTTCTTCTAATTGTAGCGCTATGTGTATCGACAATGCAGTTTGTGAACGCATAGAGTTAGGAATTCCTAGCTGTCCATTTGGCAAATAAAATAAAATAATTAATCTTTTTGTTACAAAGTAAATAAGGAAAAAAAAATTATCTTGAAAATCTTTTCGCAGTTTCTATTTTCGCCCTCTTAAGTAAACATTGCCTAAGTCTTTTCGCACGTGGATAAGTTTTGGTTATTTTATATGAGATAATTTTTCACTTGGTAGATTTTGGCCATTCACCTTGTTTTGTATGAGATGCAATTTGGGTAGATTATAGGTAGATCACTTGTATTAATGAGATTAAATCTTGATTATACGTTGGATTTGAGATATTTATATCATACATTTATTTTGTATTTTATACTAACTTTTATAGTTTGTAGGATCCATTTAGAATTAAAATCGGATCGTAAAATCGTATGATTTTATAAAAATTCTTGAAATCTAATTTAGTATTTGATAAAATGATTAAATTTATGGATGAAGATTAAATCTAATTGATATTTGATTAAAATTTTCTTATAATAAATTAAATTAAATTAATAATGATATTAATAATAATATTAGATTGATAATATATATAATAAATAAATAAAATTTATTTTATAATTTTAAGATAAATTTATATATATTTTAATAGAATGATTCGTTTAGATAGGAAGAAGTTTATTTAATTTTTTAAATTTAAATTAAGACTTGATTTAATTAATTAATTAAGATTTTAATTAAAAATCTAAAGTTTTAATTTATATTCACTGTGCCGTGTTTTTTTTTATTCACTGCGATTTTAAAGTTTTTAATTTAAATTCACTAATAGGTAAATTTTTGAAATATTTAAATCATGTATTTTAATTTCAAAATTATTAAATTATATATTTAATTTTATTTTTATTCCGATTACTATTCCTAATTGATGGGGAATAATAACAGTCGACTACTGCAGTATATCAGTTGATTACTACGGGGATCGTCGATTAATTATATTTTTTAAAATAATCGATTCGTCTTTAAAAAAATTACTATGGACATTTATATAATCAAGATAATTAAAAGAATGATTTCATGTCATTTCGAATCGGTCTATTAGTCGATTTTAGTCGAAATCGTCTGATAAACCTAGAAAGCTCGGAATGATATGAAATAAGATCCTATATGTTCATCTAGTGATCTTGATTATATAAATATTCTCAAATATCAATATGACATACTATATTGAGAGAAGGGATTTTTTAAAATATCTAAAAAATCTAATTTATATTTAAAAATTTACTGTTCTCAATTTATTAGGCCAAATTGATATTGAGGGTATATATATAATCAGAAAAATTAGATAAATATATAAGACCTGTTTTACGTCATTCCAAATTCTCTAGATCCATCAATCTATTTTGGCTAAAACTCTTTAGGTTTATTTAATTAAAATCGATTGATGAACTTAAAGAACTCGAAATGACGTGAAATTACATTTAATTCTTTTGATTATATCTATGTCTTAAAATATTAATTTAATTTAATATATTGAGAACAATGAATTTATGAACACGAATTAAATTTTTTAAATATATTTATATTTAAAAAAATTATTATTCTCATAGGTTAAATTAATATTTGAGAGTGTTTATTGAAAATAGTAATTTTTTTTTGGAACTCGATTCTCGATTCGATATTTTTTAAAAATAATTAATCGATTATTATCATTGGTAGCAATCGGCTATTAAAATAAAAATAAAATTAGATATATAATTTGATAATTTTAAAATTATAATATATGATTTAAATATTTTGAAAACTAACCTACTGGTTCGGTAAAAAAAGCCGTTTGTTTTTATTCACTGTGCCGATTTTTTTTAATTCAATGTGCCGATCCCATTTCACTGTGCCGATTCTCCTCCGCTGCTCCGTCATCCGCGCGCTCGCCGCCGCCGCTCCCCTCACCCGCGCTCGCGCATCCCTGTCGCCGCCGTTTCCAGCCGCCGTCCGACGCCTTCCCATCTCGAGTAGTCGGTCGGAGACAGTTCCTGCGGCGAGAAATTAGCGACGCCCAAGTTCGCGCGTCCCCTCCGCAAGCCGCCGGCGTCGTCTCCTCCGCTGTCGCTGCCCTCCGTCCGAGATTCCGCTGAAGAGGACGCTGTCCGTCGGAGGAGAATCGTTTGCGACGTAAGATCGTGTCGATCCCACCGATTTTGTTCCGATTCCACTGGATTTTACAAACACTGCTCACTTCTAAAGTTTTTGGCTTTTAGGTTATATCGTTGCGATGAGTACATAACACTAGCTGGTTTTTCCCCCCAAAGGTATGCATTAGTTAGTTTAGTTGGCCTTTGTGTATATTTTACTGTGATATTATTGTGTAGTTCACGTCGTGTCGAGCAAATCTAGTGTCACAGGGCGTGACAATAAGTTTATGGAGATAATAACAACTTTGCCTGGTATTGTGCTCTTTGCATATGGGATTATGTTAACTGACTTGGTACAAATCTTAATTAATCAATGCATAGGTGTCGAAGTGGAGATTTGGGCAAACCATTAGGAGCTCAAGGTACAGTGGAGGCTTGAGGGTCTGCAAGTAAAAAAAACTGAAGAACAAACATTTAGTCAGGCTTGATTTAGGTTTGATTAGACTGATATTTAATCATGTTGAGTTCAAGTTGTGCCTATAGTTGCAACTACCTGGCCTTGGTAGTCTGTAGCTTAAACTCTGGATTAGCTCAATAGTGCTATAAATTTATTATTCTTGACATGGTTGAGCTCTGTGCCCTAACTCAACTGCTTTGACAACTAGTTACAGGTTTTAAAGCTTTGCCTTCCTGCTAGATCTCTGCAATATTCAATTCCCATCAAACGATGTCTTGGTTATTGGCTGCTGTTGGTGCAGTGATCTCGTTTTGGGTCATTTCTCTGGCAAGAATTTTGTCTTCCTCTTCTTGTGTGCCACCAGATCCTGGATTCCTCCATTCTGGTGAGTTCTGCCTAGATTAATCTTTTTCTTATCTGATTCAAATGCAAAATCTTACAATTTGTCTCTTTGACACACTTTTTCCCTCTGATATAGGTTATGGAAAGAGAAGGAATGTCCTCCTGGTTATTGCTCATCCTGATGACGAATCCATGTAAGTTTTGTTCCCGATTTGAGATTAACTGTGGATCTTACTCCATTTGTCTCTTTAGCTCTTACACCTTCCAATCCAATAAATTCGACTTGTTTAAGTATAGAAATTAATCCTTTGAAAAAGTTCTTTCTGTTGCAACCTATTTTCTTTTGTTTATGTTATATTGTAGTTATAGCTAATTGCTCTTGCATAATAAACTTTTTTATTTTATCCTTTCTAATACTGCAATATATATATATATATATATATACCCTTTTGTTATCCTGGGCGACATCCGTGGGCGGCATCCATGGGTGACTGCACCGTTTTTTTTTTCTTGTTTAATTTTTTTAAGCTCCGGGTTAAGCCAATGAGATTTTGCCTTTAGGGTTTAGGAGTTGGGTTATAGTGCTCAAGCTAAAAAAGATTTCAAATCGAAAAAAAAATTTGGGTGTGCACGTGGTGTGGGATAACAATTATATATATATATATATATATTAAAAACATATTATTTCCTAATAATCCAACAATATACTAGGTTGTAAAATAACTTTATAAAAATTTTCTTTTAGCCCAAGAGATTCATGACAATCACACAAGATTTCAGAAGCATTTCTCCATTTCAACCCAATCTAGTCACTTTTATATCTTCAACATATCTCTCCATCCTTGCTATCTATCATCATCCATTCTTTTCTTACTCTGAAAGTACATTTAACATTATGATTTTGGTTATATTTAATTAAAGACCTTTACTATTTATTTCTTTTTTTCCCCCCACAATTCAAATTTCTAGTTTTAAGCTATTATATTAATTAATACAATACCTTCTGCAAATGTAAAACCAAAGGGACTTAACTTGAATATGGTTGGTGGATTGAGCCAGTACTAACATAAAAATATAGGGATTTACCTACAGTTCAGAATCCAAAGAACCATAAATATATTTCTCAACAAGTAGATAATTTACGGCCATTTTGTTCTATTTTTAAGCTTCCCTCTAGATACAGTTCTATGGCATAGTTTTCCTTCTTTCTCACATACGATTGTGCTATCTTTTTATTCTAGTGTATGTAAATATATAACTACACAGAAACAAGTTATCATATCATAAGGCTATGTTTGTCCATGCACTGACTTCATACAAATACAATGTGAAGTAGCAATTTTGATGGAAACATCTTGTTTTTCATGATATAATTACATAGCATTCACAATTTCTTTTTCTGATTCACACAGGTTTTTCACCCCAACTATTCTTTTCTTGAAATATGGAGGACACAATATCCACATTTTATGCATGTCAACCGGTATGAATATATTGAATTCATTAGGCAGGTCAATTTGCATATTTTTTATATTGGGCAATCATATTTGTCCTTTCTATTTAACAAAGAAGGAAGGGGAGGTCGGAATTGGGATATTCAAAGTATTACCATGCTTTATGCCTTATTTGACATCTAAATTTTCAGAATTTTATTTATGCAATAAATCCTATCAAAACTACTAAGAAAAACAATTGTAGGATTTTTCATAGATTATCGTTGATATCATCAGAAAAATGCAGAGTTATGTGATTGTAAGATTTTTGGGCATAGATCCCATCATGTCCTCATATACTTTAAGTTATATGACTATATCAAAGAAGTCATAACAAAATTGAGGAACATAATAACTCTAAACCAAACAGAGCTCTATCAAAATACCACAAAATTCCAGAATAGGTTTCTTAAACAAACTGCACGACCATATAAATCTAAAGTGAATAAATTGTTTATTCATGTATGAATGAAAGAGAGACCATCATCCACTGTTCCAATGATAGTAAAGTAACGATGAACTCGAGATGGCAGATTCCTTAACATCCTCCCAACAAAGGTAGCCAACAGGGGTTATTTGTGATTGAGACTCTAAGAGAAACATGATATAGAGCTTGCTAGTTATTTCCTAAATGTTATGGAAGTTTGGTTCAAAAGGGATAAGTGTTTTTTGGGGGCTGTTAGAGCAGTTAGCAAGCATAACTCCTGTATGAAAAGTTCTGATAAATGTTCTCCAAGTAGAAAATTCTGAATGATATTTTCCAGAACCAGAAAAGATATGACTGTGGTAAATAACCATGGCATGAGTGAATCAAACTGTAAAACCATTTTCTTAATCGGTAAGGGCTTGGACAAATTCATTCAGAACAATGAATAATATAATGGGATAGAGATGGGAATGTTGGTTTACTTGTTCCTTCTGTTGTATTTTAAGCTAACTTCTACATGCTCAAGAAATCTGAACCTCTTTGGTTACATAAGGAACTTTAATCTGTTTGATCCTGTCAGTGTATGTTTCATATAGTGTTATGATTTTTAGGTATCTCATATGGAGTGGAATCCGATTTACTGAAACTACCTGCAATTCAATTTGAATCGGGTTGAAGTTAACAGACTGTTATATTGCTTGACATGCGTGATGCCACTAGTTTTTCTCCTAATTTCTTAATTTAATTTTTCTTGGCACTATGAAAAACAAAATTTTGGAGTTGCAGATTGATACTTACCCTAGAGAAGAAAAAATCACAGAAGTTCTTATTGTTCTAGAAGAGGCTAGCACAACTTTTTTATTTGATTGGTTGAACCAAACTGATTAGAATCAACTGCAGTCTCAATTTTGTGAGTCTCAGCATATACAAACTGATAGATTGCTTGATCGTGCATAGTGAAGCTAACCACACATGTTATATGGGATTCGGTCCCCTGATCTCCACATCGGCAGTTGCATATATGGTTGCCTAGACAACTTTTTAAAACATCAATTAGATTCAATTATGATGTGTAACTGATATAAAATCAAGAAGTAATTGCCAATATGGAGCAAACTTCCTCCAGCACTATGCTGATGTATCATTGTCATTCTATTGACACAGTTAAGTAGTGTCAAGTTTTGAAGATCTTATTCTTTCACCATTATTTGAAGTTTAAATTTTAGTTGTTGCATATTTTAACTTCTCATTGGTGAATCCAAAGGTAATGCTGATGGAATTGGAAATACTCGAAAAGATGAAATCTACCGGGCATGTTCTATATTAAAGGTGATTTTTAATTTTTTTTTTTTTTGTAAATGTTGTTAGAAGATGCTTAATATTTTGTTTTATGTTTCCTATAGTGTTAGTTCTTATTTTTCCATTTAATGGTAGGTTCCCCTCCAACAAGTGAAAGTCTTAGATCATCCAGGTTTGCAGGTATATGTTGCATTTGGAGAAACTTATTAGCTATCACTTACCATGCGATGTATTTGATTTTGTTTGATCTTAACAGGATGGATTTAATGAAACTTGGGACCATGGCGTATTAGCTAAACTAATTCAAAATGAAGTGAGAGTGTGGAATATTGACTTAGTAAGCCTATTAACCAATTGATTGTTTTCTATTAGCAATAACAAATGGCTTTCAGATAGTAGTCTGAGTTGCCTGCATGTGTTAAGTGTGCTGTCTTGCCGTTTTTATTTTTTAGGAGCTGTTTGATCTGGTGATGTTCATTAAGAGAACTGGATAATATTTTTGTTTTTCAGAAAGTAGAATATTCCCATCTCACTACCTACTGCCACTTCCTCCAAAGGAAATGCCTCACCTTGAAGTAATTGAACCATGGACAAGCTTCCTTCCCCACATCGAATCCCTCTCTTGAAATATCCTTAGTGCCTATTCCTATTTTGATGGCACTGCTAACACCTATAACATTTACAAGATACTTTTCTTTGCCTTATCTCCATCACTAGCTTTGCTTTGCATTAGATCCTATGTTCAAAGCATTATCCTTGTTCTCTGAGGTCATTTACTCAGGTGGCTATCCTAATAACTTCTATTGGAGCCCTCTTGGCTTTTGGCAGGATCAGCCACCATTTAGTTGGAAAAGTATTTTTATGACATGGCGTCCCATTGGAGCTTGTAAGATGACATAGTATTAGCAGTGTAGTGGATAGATGTAAAAAAAGGTTGTATGGAGTATGCTCATAATGTATTTCGTAAAATGTGTGTGTGGGTACTTAGAATGGGATTAGAATCTGCATCCTCAAGCGAAGTAATCGAGTTGAAGCAATAGAAGTAGAAATCAGAGGATCATATTCTTGATCAGGCTCAGGAGTCCTCTTTGCTTGTGTTGACATTGCCACATTTTCCTTGGGGTATATGCCCTTCATGCACAGATCAATTAGAGAAATGTGGTTTGTAATGCTACTGCACATACTCCTGTGACACATGCATGAATGATGGGTATCTTAAAATGGCCTGTTGGATTTTTGATGAGATAATTTTCAGGATATTATCACATTGACCATTATGATTTCTCATTTGGATGCATATAAAATTGGGAATAGGATGATGAAGTTGTTACCGAAGTCCCATTCATAGGTGTTCTATCAGTTGCATATATGATTTATCCAATTGGAACCCCTCTGGCATTTTTGTGTTCGTTCCAATTGCTGAATCTCCTATTTTTGTTGCTCATGTTAGTTAGTTGAGAGAAATAATGCTGTATTCATTGCTCCAGTTCAGTGTTGTGTAAGATTTTCATAAGTGAAGCAATCTCAGACACTTCAGCAAAAGGAATAATGCAATTAGATTGAAGAACAATGTGGTATGCAGAATTAGCATGGGATTATATTACCTTGTAAAGGCTTTAATTTTACAATTATCTAGTAACTTGAGAAAGTTATCTACTTTTCTTATGTTTTATTGACTTGAATAACAAACATGCTGGTTGGGTTCCTTTACAGTCACAGCTGAACATTTTATACTCTAAAACATTCTCTATAACCATAGAATGTATAAACATTTCTTTAGGAATGTTCCATTGCAGATGGTTTCCTTATTGGGTCATTCCCAATATATAGCTTGTAGATTATAAAATGACTCAATCTGATATGTATCTATTAGTGACGACTGCATATACATAGCACTCTTAGACATCTTAAGAATTATTTTACATCCAAAGAAGGAACCTATTTTGCTTCTTTGATTCTCAAGTTTTAATCATATGAAGAGTGAAAAGATTATCCACTGTGCATACTGAGAACATTGGCATTTTACAATAATCTAATAACTCGAGGGCTATGTCTGTTATGTTTTATTAACTCTTGCATGCTGGGTGAATTACTTTTTATACTCTAAATTATTCTCCTTTTGTCTTTCAGCTAATCTCATTTGATAAGTTTGGAGTGTCAGGTCATCCAAACCACCGTGCTGTTCATCATGGAATATGGTTAGGTTTTCTTCCTTAATTTGAGGATGCTTATGGACAGAATCAATCCTTTGTTTTCATTTTTGAAGAATATTTGTGTGCTAGTGAAACTATTTCTTCCTGGCCAACAATCTTCACGGATGTTATTTCTTTAATTGTTTTCTTTTGAGATTTGAAGTATTTTATATGATAATTTGGGTTCTATCAATATATCTTAATATAAATACAGTAAGTGCCCTCTCAATATCATGTGCTACTATTAGACAAGATCCAAGAGTCAAATGTCATGCCACCTTGAATACTTGGATTGGATTCTACTTTTTGCAATTCTGAAGCAATCCTGAGATAAAGTTATTACCGGTATAGTATTTTCCAATAACTCTTTTGATAACCATCAATATGCTAGCAAGAGGTTTCGTTAGTCGTTAAATTATTGTTATGTTCATGAGTCATGACATCATTTTAAAATAAATGTGATCAGAAACATTGCCAAGATATAAACTTCTTAATGCTGATTATTTATTTTATTTTATGTAATAGGTCTAGAATGAGACAACCGATGAGGGTATTCACTATCTCCAGTAATTCCATATTTCTTGTCATTTAATTTCTTTTATTTTGAGTGTGAAGTCGATATAGGTATTAGTTAAATTAAGTTAAGAATTATAAATGGAAATATTTTCTTCGTAATCTCTCTTCTCTCCATTTATCTTCCCCTCTTTCTCTTTATCCTCTCTACTCTCGATGCTTCCCTATTCTATTCTTCCCTGTCCCTCTACCTACCTACCTAACTCGTTCTGTATCAATTTGGTGCCATAGCAATTCCATATATTAGTTAGGTATTACAGCCTCCTATTCTGTGTAAATTTGGTTCATATGCTTCGATCTTGACTCCTACATTCATTGCCAGTGAGACCATCCAATCCACACCATAGCCTTCCCTTACCCAACACTGACCACCTTCATCTATTTGCTTCGCACAATCCAGTCATCCATCACTCTATCCCTCGTATCACTCCTCATATCAACTGTCAAACATCTTTCACTGCATTCTCCCTTTGTGACAACATAATTCCATTTGCAGCACTTTATTATATGAAGAAAGTCAGATCAACACGATTTTTCTTACCATGCCATCTCATCCTAGTTTTGCCCTTAGGGTGCTCATGCTTGTATTAGATAAGATATTATGTTGCTTAATATTCAATAGAGGAATAAGATCCATATAGTGAATATCAAATAGGTGGCATGAACATGACTTGACGATGTCAGTAAGATAAACTACAGCAGTTGTATACCGTGTGTTGCAATTAAACTTATGAAGGATAATTCTCATGCTAATCATTAATATCTTAAGATTTCTTAATATATCCTTAGAAGTGGAGTAATTTAATTGACTACTGAATAATCAAAAGGAACCTCATAGGACTTGCTTACAAGATAGTTTTCACTAATGACTTTCTTTACAAGATAGTTCTTACTAATTACTTTCTTTACTGATTGGCGAACAGCATGCTTTTATCTGATAGTAATCAGAAGTATATTGAAGCCTGGGAACTTGTAAGCATCTTTCTCCAGAAATTTATGTTGATTTTTCATTTTTTTTGTTTCCAACTAGTACGTTTACATTTTTCTAAAGAATTGTTATACTCCACCATTTAGCATGTGATATCAATTATGTCATAGAAGATATCTGGTCACTTGCTGACTAATTTATTTCATAAATGAATTTTATTTGTCGAGATCATTCTGTTTGGGCTGCGATATCACTTTTGAGTCTATACGGAGAAGGCCTTGGTCACCTTAAACTTTACTCTGCAAACTATTAGGTAATAGCTATATGAGAACTTCAAAATTTGCTAGCCTCAGTTATGTCGAAAACTTTTCAAAGTAGTGTAAGCTGCCTAAATTAATAGTTCTATTCAAGGTTTACAGAATTAATAGACAGCCCATGATTATAGGATTACAACTTTTGCATTGTTTTAGGCCAGTGTTAAACAAGCTAGTCTATGATTATAGTATTTAGTTAGCAACTTGAAATAAGATAATATGTTCAAGAAAAAACAAATTATAGCTGATAGTTGTGATGATAAATATAATATGCTATCTAAAAATCAAAATGGGTTAATAGTTAGTAAAATTTGGCCTTTACTAAAATGTCGAATTTGTTTCTATCCATGCTGTTAACCTTCAATCAACCTTCTTTCTTAGCCATATATAAAAGGTTGAATTTGTTTTTTGATTATAAATCTTGATTTCAGGTCAGCCTAAGCATTTTCCGCAAATATTCTGGCCCGGTTGATGTCTGGCTATCTATTATCTTCTCTTCATTTTATTCACGAAAACAGATCTATTGCTTGCTCAACAATAATCCATCCCTGAGTTTTCTCGCAATGGCTGCGCACCGAAGCCAATGGATTTGGTATGTAACTTTCTATCCTTGACTAAAAATATGATGGCGATAATAACAATATGTTTCAAATTTCTAAATATAATTGTATTTTTGCATTCTTTGGAATATATACTTCATGACTTATATGCTGTATGAGAAGGCAACAGGAATGAACAACCAAAATCATTCATCCTTTATATTTTGATGTCATCGGTTCAAGAGTATCGAAAAGAATGTAAAAAATTCACAATGAAAACAAAACCATGCCAATAAAAAATTCACTTGCACTTCATTTGTTTTCAATCTTGGGGCATCAAATGTATCTTCAATTGTTCAGTGTCGTCTTTCTTGCATCATTAGTTTAGTTTTCGCCCATTTGGTGTTTGATCAAGATGGCTTTACAGGTTTCGGAAGTTGTTCGTTGGCTTCTCCACTTATACTTACATGAACACGCTTCGTAAAATCAACGTTGAGTAAGAACATCGACAGAGTGAAGGCATCTCCATCTTTGAGCAGCGCATATAGAAGACGATAAGCTATGCATAATGCCCCAAACCTATCCATTTGCTGTGCTTTGATTTATCGTCACTTTGCTCCTTCAAATCTTCGGCCCGACTAATCGCAATTTGCTCCTCTCTTTACTTTTATGGAGTAAGAGAAGTTTCGTCGTCATTACCAAACCATATTTATAGTATCCTTTGATGAGCTTATCTTTTTCAAGAACTCTATACAAAGCCCCAAAAAAAAGGAATTAAGATGTGTTTACTAATTTTTAAGAGGAACTTTTGCCTTGTAGCTCATCGCTATCGTTGCTTTACCCATCTATGATACTCGAGGAATGAATCTAAATTCAAAATAATGAATCATTTTCCAACAAAATTTTAATCAAGTTTTCAACAATTAAATACTTGTTAAAGTCATTGTCAACGGTCAATTTAATTAATTAGTTGACTGGTAAACAATGTCAAGTCAGTCAGGTTCATATCAAACTTAACTCTTAATTACTTCTAATTATTTTTCAATAATTAGATATTTGTCAAAGTCATTGTCAACGGTCAATTTAATTAATTAGTCGACTAGGAAATAATGCCAAGTAAGGTTTAGATAAAGTCAACTCATAATTACTTCTCTTAATTTGTTCATTTTCAAAGTCAAATCTAGAGGTTGAAATGATTTTCATACTTTTAAAGAAAAATGATATCAAATGGAATAACGATTATCCTCTGAATGAATTGATGAGAAGCAGGATTTATAAAGAAAATAATAAAAGAATTTGAAAAAATATAAAGACAAATTACATCATATTTGTTTTATAAAAAAGGAAGAATTATTCAATAGGATGAATTCTCCAATAGTTACACAGATGCTTAAATAGATAAATTTTAACTCTCAAAATTATTAAAAATATTTTAAATATAAAAATTATTAAAAATAAAAAAAAATATTCGGAGTCTTCGAACAAAATTTAAATGATATTTTTTAAATTTAAAATTTAGTCATTTATGAATTCCATTGATAATAAATGTAGGTATATGAAAGACTTTCGATTCAAGAGCATGGTTTATCTACATTAAAAAATAAAAAAAACTATTTTCTCTCTCAAAATTTCATTGTAGTCTTTTACCATTTTACTATCTAATTATTTACATTATTATTTCATTCTATAGAAAAATAGTATATCGACTTTTAAATAGAATAAAATGTATATTTTTCCTTGTTTGGTTTGACACTCTTCTTCTTCTCTCTTGTTCTTTTCCTTTCCATTCTAATCGAAATTTGAGCAATAGCAAGGTCAGATCTTGTTTAACGGCTTAATTCCAAGATCGACATCGATATTGTGGTGGCCGCTCCATCGCCCTTATCTT
The DNA here is from genome assembly GCA_038050645.1 of Hedychium gardnerianum. Lineage (NCBI taxonomy): Eukaryota > Viridiplantae > Streptophyta > Magnoliopsida > Zingiberales > Zingiberaceae > Hedychium > Hedychium gardnerianum. The sequence continues at coordinate 19,352 of JBBUKS010330488.1, forward strand.
TCATAGAATATATTGCTCGACAATAGATCCTTCCGTCAAACCATGGTCGACAAGTTATAGTCTTGACGGCCACTTAGTGATGGCTAGACTGATGAGTAACAACTTGGCTTCGCAAATAGCAATAAATTTGTCGATGGACGATGAGCTCGCAAATAAATGACGATTTCATAGAGCACGAGCACACTCATGAGCGGGCAACGAGCTTGAAGGCATGTAGCAAGCTCACGAGCAAGCTAGCTCGATCGGAGGCGGCCGATCGATGGGCTTGTGAGGCAAGGGGTGTTCTTGACGAAGGACATTCGAGCTCAGACTACATTGAAATATTTCACAAGTAGGGAGGAAGGAAAGTGGGTTTTTGTATGATTTTGATGGATCAAAATTTAATATATATATATATATATATATAAAAAGTTTCTAACAACACTTTTTTAATTCAAACTAACATTATCCACTTGTTCACTGTTGCTAAACAATTTTTGGATATCAAAAGATATCCCTATATGATAATTTTAATAGGGTTGATTTACATTCTTTTAATATTAGTTTTGCCTTCGAAATAATAATATAATAATTAGGTCATTTAATAAATAGTCAACAAATTTAAGATTTGATTTTTAATTATGACTTACTGCAGATGATTTTTTACTCAAGTAAAAAGCGGACGAATATTTGAATAAATCTTTATTAATATTTTTAATTTATTTAATGATTGATAAATTTTTTTTTATGAAATCGGATCAAGACTAATCATTAAAATTAACTGAATTTATTATTATTATTTTTAATATCAGTTTTGCTACGGCACTGCTGCTCTAGTTAATTGTCCATGAAAAGTGTACTGTTATATATGACCTG
>JBBUKS010330595.1:0-20205 GCA_038050645.1 Hedychium gardnerianum
TATCTTATATTTTAACTTTTATTATTTTACTATATAAAATTAATTATATCAATTTATTTATATTATTAAATTTTATTCTCTATTATATTATTATTTATATTTAAATTTTATCATATTTTATTATTACTAATTAAGTCTTTTTTAATCTTTCTTTTTCTCCTTTGATTTGATGTATGTATTTATTAAGTTTCACATCGTTTAACTAGAATATTTATTTATTATTTAAATACATGTCCGTATCATCTCAAACTTATTTCTTGAAGTTTTTTCTTAATAGATGTTATTCTGATTTTCTCTCTAATACTCTCATTTCTTATTTTGTTCATCTTTGTATGTCCACACATCCACCTTAACATCCGCATCTCTACAACTCTCATCTTCTGCTTATGTGCTTGAGTTATATAGCCCAACATTCAGCTCCATATAACATAGCAGGTCCAACTGTCATTTTATAAAGTTTTCTTTTAAATTTTAGAAGTACTTTACGATCACATAAAACAACCGACATTCTCCTTCATTTTATTCATCCTGCTTGTATTTTATATAATACATCTCTCTCAATCCCTCCATCATTTTACAAAAATAATCCTAAATACTTAAAGCTCTTAATTCTACACAACTCGTTATCTCCTGTCTTAATAATTGTCTCATTACGTCTAATATTGTTAAACTTAAATTTCATATATTCTGTGTTTTCTCTACTAAATCTAAAACATTTCTTTTTTAGTATTTTTCACAAAGATTTTATTTTAATATTTACTCTTTTATATGCCTCATCTACCAAAATAAAATCATCTGCAAACAACATACACCGGTAATGTGTTTTGAATGTATCTAGTGAGTTCGTTTATGATTAGTGTAAAAAGATAGAGACTTAGAGCTGATTCTTGATGTAATTCTAACTTTATTAGAAATGCTTCAGTTAATCCGCCTAAAGTCTTCACTGATCACATCCTCATACATATCCTTAATTAGATCTATATATGTTACGCTAATACCTTTTTTTTTTTATATAACATTCTCCATATAATTTCTCTTAGGACTTTATCATAATTTTTTTCTAAGTCAATATCATGTGTAAATCTTATTTTTGCTTTCGATTTTCAATTATTACTTAAGAAGATGTATAACTTCTATTGTCGACCTCCAGATATAAACTCAAATTGATTTTCGATCACCATGGTCTCCTTCCTTAATTTTTTTCTATTACTCTTTCATAAAGTTTCATGATATGACTTATTAATTTAATGCCTCTATAGTTTGCATACTTTTTTATATTTCCCTTGTTCTTATATAAATGAATTAGAGTACTTACTCTCCATTGTTCAGACATTTTTTTCATTTTTAATATCATATTAAATAATTTTATAAATCATTCAATACTTTATTTCTCTGGATACTTTCATATCTCTATTGAAATATCATTGAGTCACGAGATAAAATAGGTAAAATTAGTACTTTAATACGAACTGCGTCAATCCTTAGAGACACTTTACTTTTTTATTTTATTTTTTATAATCCAAGTATCTAACTCTATAGATATAGATAAGATTTTTTGGATAAAATTTAAAAATAAAATCACGAGGACTTAGACTCAAAATGAATCTATCAAAATTTTACATTGAAAATATATAAGAATCATCCAAATATCCAATATTTTTAAATCTATATTATAATTAAAATTAAAATTTAACATCCTTTAATTATTCATTAAAAAATTTAACTATTATATTATTATTTCGCTCACTTCACTCTCTCTTTTGCAGCTACAGGGTCTATCGTTTGTTTAACTTTGGCCGTACTTTTTATATTTAAAATCTGTTAAATATTTTTTTATAGTTCTAGAAGGTTCATATTCCTTCCAAATAATTAATATTATTTCACCGTTATTGATTTTTCCGAGCTTGTCTATATCTTTATCTATTTTTTTTATTTGGAGTCTTTTGCAGTCAAAGGCTTTATTTTATATCAAATAAGTATTATTGCACTACTCAATGACTTTAAATAAAAAAAGATTTAGATAGGTTATTTTTTTTTTAATCATACTCATTTGACGTGAATTGAAAATTTTAAATTGTTTTAATAAAAATTGATTGTCCTTGAGAATCAAAAGATAAATTAAGGGCCGTCTAATATAAATTCAAACTCATTTGACATAAATAAAAATATACTTGAAAAACTAACTAATTAGAAAATGATTTTGCCTTTCAATTAAGGCGGTGAAAAACAAGGAGATATTTAAAGAAAATAAATACACCCTTAGATGAATATAAAAATAAAATACATTTGGATGCTTGATTGGTAATTTTTTTAATTTTTTATTGTAAAGGTCTTTTAAGTTTTGGAATTGGTAATGAGCTTTTATAGCTAATTTCCATTTTTTTTATAAAAAGGAAACGGTATCGAGTCCTCGTTACCAATCTCCATATATATAAATTTAGATATTTTTCAAAGGTCCACCATTTTTTTAACGCGTTCACACGCTTTTACCCACTTGCTTTTTTGAAAATTTTTAAAATATACCCTCAATTAATACTATTTAAATAACAAAATAAATAAATTGAACATTGTTAAAAGAATATGTTTCTCGTACCTTTTCATTTTATATAAAAGATTACTTAAATAATTCAATCAAGCGATTTTGATGGTATAAAATAATTTAAAGTTAATTTTGATTATTAATTAAAAAAATATCTATTTTGAGCCAATTGAAGATTGAAATGTGGGATTTGTCAAATATATAACAACTAAATATCACTTCTATTTACCTAAAGAAAATATCACTTCAATTAGCTGTGATCAAGTAGGACAAGAAAACCACTGGATATATTATTTTAATCATCAAGGAAACACCAAAATAAAGTTATATAGATGTTTCTTTTATTCTATTCAACGTATGAAATTATAAATAATATATTTTTATAGAAAATATTATAAAATAGTGTACTTCAAACTGTACTTGCAGACAAACAGACTGTACTTATCGAGACCTTAAAGCTATTAAATATTGACTTTGCAAGGTTTGACTGGAAGTCTGGAACAGCTGTCATTTGTGTAAGAATAATCGCAAAAATTAATCAGGAGATTAGACAATGAGTTAATTAATTAGATTAAGCGAACTTTCAGCTCTGCATCGTGCCGTACGTTAACTTGTCGGCGTCGATTTGGGAAGAACGCATCCTTGCTCCACATCGCAGTCAATGGGACCGTCGACGGATCGGCTTCCGGACCTCAGAATCAGCCTTCGGAGCGACGTCAGCGCCTCCTCCGCAGAGCTCGAACCGGCTCCCTGCGGTGCACTTGGAATGGAGGGGTTCGCCGGCAGCGATTCAGGTGGCAAGACGGCAGCTTTGGGCGCCGCCTGAGTCCGGCAGAGTGGACAGGTGGTGTGGGCGACGAACCACCCGTCAATGCACTCTACGTGGAAGGAGTGGCGGCAGTTGGGCAACACCCGCGCCTCCTGCCCCGGCGAGAACTCGCTGAGGCAGACGGCGCAGTGCTCCGCGCCGCCAGCGAAGTCGTCGGGGCGGAGAACCGTCCAAGGTAGCGCCTTCAGGGAGTCAGCATCGAGGCCGGACGGCTGCGGAAGGGGATCTTCTGCGGCGGCGGCGACAGGGTTTCCGCCCCAGCGGCGCGTGGCGCGGAGGCAGAGGATGAAAGAGAAGATGAATAGGATTAAGAGAAGTATCGTCGCCGCGACAATGAACCCGTTGGTAGTAGCCAAAGACAACACGACGCCGTCGTCTCCGCCGCCGGTCATGGGTTGCTCTGTTCCAGACATCCTTGATACTTGAAATTAAAGTAAATTGTGAAGTGGTGAGAAATATGGGAATGAGAAACGGTGAGAAGCTTTGAGTTTTCTGCTCACGTTAAATGGATTCAAGCCGATATTTTGATGCGAGTTTTTTCACACGTTTGTCAATTTTCTTTTTCCCATTCGTCAAAAGCTAAACTGTTGCTTGTTCTCACTTCTAAACTTTGTTCCCATTACCAGATGGTCAAAGGAGAGAGGAATAAGTTCTAATTTACAGGAAAAAGAGGAAGCAAAGACGCTTCTTCACTGTTGCAAAGAGCAAGGAGAGTAATTAATTAGGAGAAGACATCATTTGAGTGATCGAGTGCACGCTTTCAACAACCTAATTAGGAGAAGACATTTGAGACGATCTTTGCCACCATGAGTGCACGCTTTCAACAAGAACCCAAGAGGCAAGAACACAGAGTAGGAGAAGAAGAAGGAAAATAGAAATGCTCGGCATCATGCCTGAAATAACCTAAGCTCGTGCCATGCTCGGCTCGGCCTGCAGGCCCAAGTGGGGCCCGTTCTGCCAACCCATTTGCGAGTGTCTCCCGCATTCTGAATTATCATAATTAAAATGATTAATAAAATTGGAAAAAAAGAAAAGGAAAGGTGACGTGGCCGATAATTGTCGATTTGCGATCCTTAATTTTGTTTGGCAATTAATTAATTAATTTCTTAATTTGCGGTCCGGCAACAATGTTACAGGAGCCTAACTCGATGCGGGGTCCACTCACCGACCAAATCGGAGCCCAACTTTGATTTTTCTTTCTAAATTAGCGACAATAACCGAGTCAAGGCAGATCCGGACGGCGACGGAGGGCCCTCTTCTTCCCGAGCCCATGAACAGCGGCCGCACCGACGGTAACAGGGGCGCCGGCGAGGCATGCGACTCGTCAGCGGGTTCCTCGTCCGCTGCGGGCAAGCAGAAGGAGAAGGAGAAGGCGCGGGTCAGCCGGACGTCGCTCATCCTCTGGCACACCCACCAAAACGACCCCGCCGCCGTGCGTAAGCTCCTCGAGGAGGACCCTGACCTCGTCAATGCCCACGACTACGACAAACGGACCCCTCTCCACGTCGCGGCGCTCCTCGGTTGGGTCCACATAGCCAAGTGCCTCATCGAGTTTGGCGCCGACGTCAATTCCCAAGACCGGTGGAAGAACACGGTGAGGCGGAACATGTCTACTCCTCGTCTTTTCGTTGGATTTCGTACTCTCCGAGAGTATTTTGTGTGATCCTTTTGGAGGGACGGCGTTCGAGTATTGTGGGTGTAGTTAATTAGGGGGTTGAACTATTAATTCCTCTACCACATCAAATGGACACAAAACTGAAAATAAAGTAAATAATTAGAAAATTGAATGTGATATAACGCTGAGGAGATTGCGGAAACAAGGCATGGTAACCTTACATCGTTTATTATAAAAAGTACCATTCATAACTTGGGAGAGTTTTTGTTTTTTTGGTCAAAACTCGGGAGAGGCTTTGAGATTGGCTTGTGATTATGGTATTTTTGTTTATCTAGGCACAGCATTAGACGCAGGCCTACCTTTTAGTTTCTTGGAAATTTTGCTTCCTTGTTTTTATGTTTGTATCCACTGAATTGAGGACTGTAATCATTAATGATAGCATAAATTTTTTGTTCTAGAATTGACTCAAGGAGAAACATTGGGCTTCATAGTTTTTTACATAATATTCTTGCCTGTACTTATTCTATATCTTGCAAGGATAAAATATAGGCTAGATAAATTGGACACTCACCAATGTTGACTCTCATGTTAAGTCGAAGGAATTTTAACAAAGCAGGAGTTGAAAGTGGGTGCAACTGATATGTTACTAGTTGTTGCAAGAAGCTTATAAAATCTGAAATATGTATGAAGTTTATCATTAATCTTCATTACCAACTTTTAAATCAAGTCACCACTTTGAATAAGATTGATGAAAAGCCAAAAAAAAATGACAATAATCATGGTCAAACAATTATGCTGACCTGAGATTGATAGAATCTACTTGGTCATTTGACTTGTTCTTAGGTGGGTTTGACCTTTAAAATTTTAGAACGAGATTGGGTCAATTACAAGTCAAACCTAGTCATCCAATGTTAGAATTCAACTTTAAGACTGAAGGCTTTTGTCTATTAGAAATCCATTAACTGGAAAACTCAAAATTTTAGAATTCATAACCACAACAGTCATTAAATGTGACCTTGAATATCTATATATCAGATTCATGCTATTTTGCTTGCCTATCCTAGATTTAGTGACTTCAATGAATTTGGGTTGTGGAAAAAATGATAATTGATCAAATTGGTTTGAAAATCAGATCTGAATCAACTGTGAAATTATTTGTCAAAACATAAAATATATAAACAAAAAATATAATAGTATTAGACAATTATAAGATATCGTCTAGTCAAGCCACTCAGTTCAGCTTACAAAATTTGTAGTTAAAATTGTCAATTTAGAACTACTGATTTTTTTTTTTTGTGACACAATAGTATATGAGATTAGAGCTACTTTCAGAAGGTAAGGCAAGAAACTCTAGTTTTAAAGATAATAAGCTCATAGGATTAGAACATAAAACGCATATTAGCTGGGTAAACACACTTTTGTGCATTCACTTGTCCTACAAAATCTGTCTGTGAACAGGATTATGATTTATGACAGAAATCCTAGACAGGCAGGAGTAAGCTCACTTATGTGTATTCACTTTTCAAAAATGGGTTGTTCGCTTCATATGGAGCCCAAGGTAGTTTTCCCCACTTTTATTAGTATATGAAAATAATTATCTTGGCTAAGAGTTGGTGTGTTTCACAGGCATGACCAGTACCCACATGTTATCCTGGACACTCTTTGTGGAGATGTTAGTCAGATGGATAGCAGTGGCTAGGGAGACACGATTGGTGTTTGGTCAAGGTTCCTAACTTAAATTATACACATGCCGGGGAAAACTGACATTATATAGTCCAACTTTTACACCTCAAACCTCTTGCCTAGGTACAACTTAATACAACAACAATAATAACCAAGCCTTATCCCACTAGGTACAACTCAATCAAGTAAAAATATTACTAACATTCTAAACAACTATTACTGAAATCTTTCATAATACGAAACAAAACTGAAAACTTATTAAAAGATTGATGAACAAAAATCAAAGGGACTCCCCTTTTTGATTTTTCATCAAAAAGATGTCCTTGTTCTTAAATTACCCTTGTTGTCGCTTGTCCCCACTAGCTTCAGGATGAAGCCCACTTCTCTCCATGCGGTTGATGCTCCACACAGAATGCACAAGCCGACTGGACCAGTTTGCTGATACTTGTCTTGTTGCAGTAGATGCTGAGGAGCATTGACATGCCACCATGTATTGACACCAACCACATGTTCTCAAACTTTGTTGTCAGTGGTAGAGGTTGCTGTGCACTAAGTTTGGGGCTGTTGCGCATGTGAGATCATGGCTGCTACGGGGAATGACAAAGGAGGGGGTGATGGTGAAGCCAACGAGGTAGAGGAGGTTGGCAAGTGGCGAATGTGGGCATATACACCGATGGAGACGATGAGGGAGGTGGCGAGGGTGAAGCTGAGACAGAGGATGGGCCCAACTGCTGGGGGATGCAGGTGTTTACACCAGCAGGGATAGCAAGTGGGCAAGTGGTAATTTGGGAATGGGGGTACTGTCACGATGAAAATTCAAACACTGGTGTCCCTTTAATGAATTTGTAAGTTTGGGGCAACCTTTTGTTTTCACCTGAGATTGATACAAGTTAATTTACTTAACAATATACTAAACAGATCTAACCCATATTAGTATTGTATATTTACCAATTAAATGTTCAAAAGAACAGTCTTAATCAGTTTTCTGCAACAATTGACTGAGCAGTGATATTACTAGTTTTAAAGAGCAGATACTGTCTTTTATTGGAGATATCTGACGATGTTGTTGCTATGATTAAAAGGTAGAATAAATTACTTTTATCATACATGAAAGAGCTCAACTATGGTGGACTTGTCCTCATTATTATGGTTCTTGACAGCCACTAGCTGATGCAGAAGGCGCTAAGAAGCATAGCATGGTTGAGCTGCTAAGTTCAAATGGTGGCTTGTCTTTTGTAAGTTTCTGTGCTGACTAACATTTACATTCTTGTACTGCTAGGTATAAACACTAACAATTTATCCGAGTAACATTTTCATCCATTACATGAGTTTGTGGAATGCAAAGTTTCATCTCCCCTGGCACTGTGTGCTTGGAATTTTAACAATGATCTGAACTTGATGCTTGAAAAAGCAATGTTTGCCTTTACTTTCAAACTCAAGTTCTTATGTTTGAGAAATTGTCCTTGCAATCAGTTATTCTCCCTTCAAAGATAATTAAGATGTCATTATTTTTGTGGTAATATGGCATCAGTCAAGTTCCTAAATTCCTTCTGTTTTACTGCCATCTAATCTTGATCCTATGTCATTTTTCTGTTGTATGTGGGCAAAAAAAAGATTTGCTGATTCTCTTTCCACATGATATCAGCTAACCATGTTTATTAAGGCTTTAATAGTGAAGTATCATTAAGATTTCTCCTTGCCAAAAAAAGTTACACCTAGGAGTTTTTTTATTTAACTTGTATTTCTTAATCTGCTAGTGAGATTTTTTGTTTTTTTTAAATTATCACTATCGACATGCTTCTTTTACATATGCAATTGTCTTTAAATAGTTTTGTTTAAGTGGTCACTTATAGGAATAATGAGTTCTTTTAGAGATTTGTAAACCTCAGATCCTCGCTTCCTAACTCATCAAATTTGCCATTCTACGTGCTTTATTATAGGAGTTTTAGGAATTTGACCTCTTTAAGAAGCTTTTAATTTAATAAACATTTGTTTTCTTTTTTCTTTATTCTGAAGAAGAACTGGTAGGCTCTAGTAAGGGTTTGTTAATACATGGCTTGGTTTCATTGTTAAAAAATGTGGAACCGCCACATCAGCGGCCCCCCTAGAGCCGGTCCCACGGATATGGAGGGAGGTAAATGCAGGTACATAGGTGGAAGGCGCATAGCGGGGACTACCACAGGCAATGACACCGGGGATTGACCCTTGCCCAATCCGGACAAACTACCATGCGCCCACCATCTGTGCTACACCCCGGGGACTCTTGGTTTCATTGTTAAGCTTCGGTATGACGTAGCAGAGAGATGATGTAACTACCATCATGCTTCCTGGTCAAAATTCCATATTTCATATGTGCAGATAGGAACAATGTGGATATGCCCAGTTTGAAGTGTTGTCACTGCTTATATTGATTCAACGGCTAAACTAGCAAATACAGGTTGAGTTCAGAGTCATTGATTCCTTCAGGCACTAGGAGCCTACCCTACCTTAGCACAGCTGGTTAAATGAATGATTTAAATAGATATATCTTAGTTCTTTATTCCTGTTCTTTTCTACTCTGCCTTCTCTTGGTCGTAAATATGAAGAACAACACCTGGGAAGAACTTAACTGGTATATTCCGTTCTCTTTGTTAACTCTTCTGTTCATGCTATCTCTATTTCAACCTTTATTCTTTAATTAGCATGGCAGCTACTGCTGCCAAATGCTGATTGCAAAGGCAATGTGTATTAGCAGTACATAAGATTTAAGATTTTCCATACCACGTTTAGTATATTAAATTTATAAATGTTTGTTCTATCCTAATTTGTATAGTGCATATTGAGTTATGACATGTCAAACTTTTATGAGGTAATTGTTGTAGTGCCTACTTTAAAAGCACCTGGATCGCTTGTTCTTTTGTTGACTGCCTCTAACTTTAATATCTCTGTTCACATTGCAGGGACAAAATGGAAGCCATTTTGAACCAAAGCCAGTGCCGCCTCCTCTTCCTAGCAAGTGTGACTGGGAAATTGACCCATCTGAGCTGGATTTTTCTGTTGCAACAATCATTGGAAAGGTCTGCTGCTAGATTTTAGCTGATTTCATGTGTGCATCAATCACATGATGAATATTGAATACAATCATCATTTTTAATAATTAAATGTAACATTATTTCAAATAAACTTGTACATTTGAAAATTTCAGTCATGAAATATCTTCAAGTATGACTTCTCTACATGAACATACGAGGTTTGAGAATTGAATTGAACTATTTCTTTGGTTTCTGAAAGCTTTTGTCTGTATAAGGTTGAATGTTCATTTTTACTGTTGGTAGACTACTTCTGATATCTACCAGTGTCCAGTGCTTCTGGTTTTCTTGTAGTTAAATAACTGGATTTGGAAGATGAAACTTTGCTGATCATTTACCATGCTGTGTTTATGCCTTCTTCTCAAATAAAATCTGTAGTAACAGTGGTAAAGGATGATTCCATAAGATCTAATTTGAGCTTGGGCTATTGAAGATGCAAAACTTGGCCTTTCATCCTTGATATGCAAAATGCTAGATGTAATTCTTGGATGACTCCAAGGAAGACTGATTGTGATTTGTAAGATTCAAGAAAAATTGAATATGGGATGTTGGAGATTGCTGACGACCAAGAAAATGATGTTTGTAGAGAGGTTTTTTTTTGTATGGTAGGAAAAACATGTATTTAAAATGGAAACCTATGAGCACTTTTTATTCTGAGAAAGTTGTTGACTAATTTTATTATATTTAAATATCATAAAAAAAGTTCTTGCTGGTGTACTGTCAATTTCTCATTGCTGCTTGAACTACATGCCTGTAATTGCTTAGTTATAGTAGCTAAAAGAGGGGATTCATTTTTTTGTTGATTTGATTTGCCAAACATCTCAATATGGATTTATGTTACCTTTGTCTTCTCTCACAATTATGCTAATTATTTTTCTGGCACACCAACTGTTATCTTCAATATCAATTAGTCTCGTAGTCTCTAGTTGACTGAGCATTTGTTCTCTTATTTCTTGATTACTTTCCTCTTTAGTGATGTAGTGTGCAACTGTAGGGTTCATTTGGCGAAATTATAAAAGCTTATTGGCGTGGAACACCTGTTGCTATCAAACGTATTCTTCCATCTTTATCAGATGACAGATTGGTTATGTAAGACCCTACTTTGTTGACTTTCCTCTTCTTTTATCTTTTGGAAATTTTATGACTATTATTTTAAATGTTTAGTAAAAGAGTCTTTTAGTGCAAAATCCAATTTTGGCATAGATAAGAAATAAATTTACTTAGTTCATATCTTCCTATTGATGCTTTCTGCAGAACTCTCATTACTGCCTTCATATTCTATGTAACAATTAGTATATCACCGCATCTTACAACAATCTGAATAATCGTTTACTAGAGAACATTGAATGATCCATTGTCAACAACGAATGATGACATCTTACGAGCTATCATGTTACTATTCAGCCAAGACTTCCGCCACGAGGTCAATGTACTGGTAAAACTGAGGCATCCCAATGTCGTCCAATTCCTTGGAGCTGTAACCGACAAAAAGCCCTTGATGCTAGTCACTGAGTATTTAAGAGGGGTATAAGAATCATATATTTTTCTGTTTTTAAAAAGGGAAATTAATTTGATAATGTTTACAAACATCTTCTATCAGGGTGATCTTCATCAGTATCTTAAGGAAAAAGGTTCACTTAGTCCACAAGTAGCTGTCAACTTTGCACTGGATATTGCCAGGTATCTATGTATTTCATTTATAACCATTTACATCTTTACATGTATGGTTCCAGTTTTAATTGTTTATTGTAATGAGAAGTTACTATTTGGATGGTAACTGTCAGCAAGGTAGACAATCTTTATGAACAAAAATATTCGATATTACCTTTTTTGGCAATTTGCTTTGCTTTTGCTATCAATTGGGTCGGTTCTAAACCTTCTTATCTTACTACTTGAGTCATAGATGCTCCATTTGAATAACCTAGTTAGATGTTAACATAATGTATAGGAAAAAGATAAGTAACCATAAACCTACTTATGAGCAAAAAGAATTTTGTATTAACAATTAACATTCCTAATTATAGTTATCGTACAAAATTGGTCAAGAAACTAGATATGAAAAGTGATTTGTGAATGTCCCAGTTTATGGGTGGTAATTGCCCTAATGATGCCGTTATGAGAAACTTCCTGGCAATTCAATGACAAATACCATGTTCTGTATACATCATCTCTCTACATTGCATGTGGTAGTTGTTGACGATGACTGGTTCTTGTGAAACAGGGGCATGGCATATCTTCATAACGAACCGAATGTGATAATACATAGAGATCTAAAACCAAGGTGAATTCAATTTGCATTTGTATACATTCTTAGTATAGGCCTATAGGGTCTGTAGTACTTAATCAAGTAAGCCACTTTCAGAAATGTTCTTTTGGTCAATGCAAATGCGGACCATTTGAAAGTTGGAGACTTTGGACTCAGCAAGCTCCTCAGTACCCAAAATGCACACGATGTATACAAAATGACAGGAGAAACTGGAAGCTGTGAGTTGATAAATTTATGAAATCCAGAATAATGTTTTTACACTGATTTTCGGTTTTCTTTTTTGAGAACCAGACCGATATATGGCTCCTGAAGTATTCAAACATCGCAAATATGATAAGAAAGTTGATGTTTTCTCTTTTGCTATGATATTATACGAGGTAAATGTTCTTTGACTATCCATTCAGTTTTAGCAGAGATTAGTTATTCGATCAACATACTTTGTGCTGTCTGCTTAGATGCTTGAAGGTGAGGCGCCATTTTTAAACCATGAACCATATGAAGCTGCCAAGTTTGTCGCAGAAGGCAACCGTCCAAAGATTCGTGCTAAAGGATATACTCCAGAACTGAGAGAGTAAGAAATAAAATTGTAGTGCAAATTCAACTGTGCAATTCCAGTCGCTTTTATTTTTCTGCGAACTATTTTTGCTGAACAATTACATGGTTTAAATTTTGATTATATATTAATATTTAATTTTTTCATCAGCAGAAATTAGAAATAGATGAAAGGGAATAGGATGCCGTTAATTCATTTTGTCCATTTATATGCCGGTCACCGGTTTGTTCAGGCTCAATTAGTTTAGCATGCTAAGCAATTGTTTCATAAAACAGGAAATGATATCCTTTATTTGTTGTCTGACTTTTGCAGCTTGACAGAGCATTGTTGGGCTGCTGAAATTAATAAGAGGCCCTCGTTTCTTGATATTCTCAAGAGGCTCGAAAGGATCAAGGACAACATTTCCTCAGATCACTCCTGGAACATCTTCACCCAGTAGATTAATTCTTTATATCTTTACTCATCATTTTGGTGGTTAAAAAAAATCAATGAAAATCCTGTCTGGGTAATTTGGCAAATAATGAGATAATTAAACTACAATTGTGTATAATCTCATTTATAAGGTTCTTGAGTTCAAATTTGTCTCCACGGGATGTTCAATTGGCTAGTGGAGGATAGATTTATTATAATTAAGTTCAAATTTTTCTAATAATCAATTAGCTTTTTGAACCATGATTATCATATACTGTCTGTTTGTAGCATTCAAACTCTTCACTCTATCCAAAATAAATAAGTAATTAAATATAATAATACTGTAGTGTTTCAAATTTTTATTCCATTCCAAGTTCAACCTAGCGTATTTGCTGTCAACATTATAGTTGCAACCTATCTTGTATATTTGATTCCGCCTAAAAGCTAGGAAAACCAGTTAATAAATGTTTCAATTTGATTACTGCTCTTTTGCTTCATTCAACTTATGAAAGACAGAGAACTAAGCCAAGTAAAATATTTTGTAAAACACAGAAAAAAGCACACTGATCTAGAAAAGTTCATTTTGGAGAACTTGAATTGCAAACCATTACATCAGACATGTTCACCTCATAGAACATAAACAAATTGAATCAATTCAACTTTGATTCAATCAAGTCAAATATCATCTCTAATTTCATAATATCTCAAGTCCATCCGATTGATGTGACAAGTTGATAGTTTAATTTTTGGTGGGATTACTACTGAGTGGGAGTTGAGTTAGAGCTGCAAAAATATATTGTTAATAAGAGTGTTGTACCTCATGAAATAAAAGCCTTCTATCATCAGAATCATTGTGTGGTCTGAGTTTGATAACTAAGGTCGCAATATAATGGCCCAAACAAACATGAGCATGTTGAATTAATCTTTTTGATACTCAGTATCTTTCTCCACTTCTTTATTATAATCAAAATTTACAACAAATAAGTAATAAAGCAAGTGTGACATGCTCTGTTTAAGCATCAAGCCAACTCTAATTCAATTTGTCAGGAAACAACATTGCAACAACCTTCTAGATAGATCCCTGCAAATGCTACATTTCACGAACCATAAACATTGAACATCACCGAACAATTGAGGCATATAACCAAATCTAAGCCTGGTTGCCTAGAGCTCCGTGTCTTTTATTTTCCTTTAGCTGCCAAAGCAAAAAAAGTTATCTGTACCGACAATAACTAGAAAGGAACTGATCAACTTGTATTGAAGAACAGGTTCTTTAATACCAGGTAATTAAATGGAGATTAGAAAGTAAAGTTTGAAATGTCTGAAATCACAAATAAACCTAACTTTTGCACGAATATGAAAAGTTATATACATATAATATCACATCTTGGACATGCGAATTTATATGGTTCAGTGAGATAAACACTTGTTGACTGTCACTGTGTTACCTCAGTGCAGTGAGCTTCAAGAATAGCGCCAATGAACTTTAAACCGCAACTGGCGTCGGCCTTTTGCTAGTCTTTATGCCTCTTATTGCTGCAAGATCAAAAACATCATTATAAAAAAAAAACAAATCAAATGCAACTGTGCTTTTGTAAATAAGTTTTTTTTTCCCTGTCCTTTAAAACATATAATTAGTGTTATAATATCTTTTAAAGAACACAAAAAATATAAGGCTCTGAAAATAAAGTGATGTCCATGCCTTCTGCGTAATCTTTAGCACCAAAAACTGCTGATCCTGCAACTATTGCATTAGCACCAGCTTCAATCACCTGCATTCATTGAACAATCAAAATATGATTTGCTAGATCTGTGAAACTGAAACAGGATGGATTAGGCATTGTAAGCTCTGCGCATGCAAGTGAATACAAAGTAATCAAGTTCAATCATCCTTCCACCGGCCTACCCTTTCTCTCTCTCAACACGGAGAGAAAAGGTGGCTCACAATTTTCATAGATTCAGGTTCACCAGGACGAAAGAAAGTAGTAATTATGTTTTTCATAGTTCTTTGGTTCATCAGGATAACAGAAAATTGTAATAAATTTTCTTCGCTAGTGATTTCCTCAGGTTCACTCTTTGATGTGGAGATGAGCTTCAGTAATGTTAGGCTACGTGTGAATTATCTAATATTATATGCCTTAAATCTAGGACAAGATAGTAAAAACATTCAAAATAATATCTGGGTAGCATTATTGAATTGCTTCTAGAAACCTCACAAAAATCCCAAAAATCAGAATTATAAAAAAAAGAGAAAAATTAATAACATGAATTTTCTATCCCAGCCGCTACTAAAAAAGTATCCTGGTATGGTAAGATTTAGGAAGAAAACAAAGACTTGAAACTTGAAAAATACCTTGTATGCATTGTTAGGGCCAACTCCACCATCTACTTCAATCCACGGGTTCACCCCCTGTTTACCAAGGTTACAACTATGAAATGCACAATTCTTTGGTCATAAAAGTTGATTATGAAGAAATAAATTTGTTGATCTTCACCTTTTCAGCACATAACCTCCTTAACTCAGAAATTTTCTTCACCTGACTTTCAATAAAACTCTGCCCACCAAAGCCAGGATTTACAGACATAATCAAGACCAGATCAACCACTGTCCAAGCAAAAAGGTAAAATGCTCATTTACTGTCAACATAATCAAGATATCTTAAGAATAATGGCTCTAGATGAAACCTGAAACCCTCTAACTGCAGAAAAAAAAAGATTTAGGAGTAAAAAATCACATGAACTTTGCAGACAAGCTATCAAAATATTTAGTAATCAAATATTCTTCTCATAGGCACCATCCATCAGGTGCTTATATAGCTCCTCCATAACTTCTAAAGTAGCAAAACAAATTGGGACGTTGATCATTCCAAGCCTTCGCCTTCCATTTATATGTTGAAATTAAGGTCATATTTTTATATAAATAATTTGCTTATGCAAAATGTTCATTTTGAAAGTGCAAATGGAACCTACAATTTGCCTTGCCATTCACACCAGGAGCCTTGGTAGGCAAAATATCTCTTCAAGAAACCCAAACCCCTTTGCCTTCTCAACACATCAACTCTACTGTCTTGAAAAAAATAAACCGGACGAGACCTTTCTATATAAGCATATGCTAGCCCTTAACTAGCTAGTGTGCTTCTCTTCTTTCTATTTTCACTGCATTCACAGCGATCATAGTTCAAAATTGAATATTGTTCTTGAACTAACCTAAGCAAATAAAACAACACTAGGATTAGCACTCAATTATCCAACAAACTAAATAACCAGTTGGATCAATTCAGTAATATTTCACAAAGAAGTTATCTTGAAGAATCATGAAAATATCTAGTAAGAAAAAGTCTCACCATCTAGGACATAGTCTATGGCACTTAATGGGGTTGCAGGGTTCAGAACTACTCCAGCTTTTGCTCCTAGACTCTTTACCTGAAATAAAGTCTTTATATACATAATTGCCTTTCAAAAAATTTCATCAATAGTATTCATGACACCAGACTGAGCTGTGAGATAATAATAACGGCAAGATGGGATATAAGGAAAGAACAAAATTTGATGATCCATGATTAGGATCACCTTTTAAAGGTTGTATTTTTTTTTAAAAAAAGAAACACTCAAAGTGATGTATGAGGTAGGCCACATTGACAATTGCCCTTGTCTTGAGTTCCAAAGATGAGTTGAAATTTGAAACATTATTTCTTTAGGCAAGCCTAAACAGTTGATAGAAATACTAGCTACTTTTAGAGGAAAAATCAATTAGATTACAAGTATCCAATAAATGAACTATCAAAGTATTGATGTTTCATGACGTTCCAATGTAATTAGGAGATAGACTAATCTACTGATTACCTGATTGACTGTCCGGTGCAAGTGAATTGTAGATGATTGTTCACAATGAACACTCACAATGTCTGCACCAGCCTTGATAAAATCTGGAACTCGTTGGTCAGGTTCCACAATCATCTAAAATTTGGAAAACACAGTAATGAAAAGGTTTTTAAACAACTAAAACAGAAACAGAATACAGTGGTGATCAATTTTCAAATATAAAATTTACAAATAGGTGATGGTTATAACTTTGAATCTGAAGCTTATTAAAAATTGCAGCAGAGGAGGCAAATACCAAGTGCACATCCAACGGAAGATCTGTCACTGGGCGCAGTGCATCAACAACCAGAGGTCCTATGGTAATATTTGGCACAAAACGCCCATCCATCACATCTACATGAATCCAATCACATCCTGCCACTTCAACAGCCTTAACCTGTATGTTTGAAACTAATTACAACTCCCTTATCAAGCAATAATCTTTGAGAACACCATATTATTATTGTCTAAAATCTAAAACAGAAATCACTAATTCAGAAAATAATTTTCCAAAGAAAAAATAAAGAATGTAACCAGAGAACAGCACTTTGTGTAAGAAAGCCCATCTATCGGACCACCCCCATAGTTCCAAGTAAATAGATATGCATGGAGAAATTTATCAGTTAATTAGCATGTTCTGAAGTCCACCAGGAAAAAAGTTACTGCATTTTCTATAGTAGTTTGGTAACATGCTCACAAGATATCAATTAGACAGGGAAAATAGATTAAAATAGGTTAAAGGGGAGATAAATATTAGTTACATTTGTTTTTGTTTCAAACTTTTCAAGAAAAAGGCTAATTCTAAATTCGAAAAAGATAAACTAGGTTTTCCTTAAGTTTTTTGATCAAAATTTTAGAAGCAAAAAATGGTCAATTGAGCAACCGATGGTCAAATACCCAAAGATAGTCTTACTCCTATCATTTGTCCTCAAATCTACTAATGTATTCAAGAAAAGAAAATCTAGGAAGCTGAGCTAATTAAATCATAGGTCTTAGCACACAATATCACAGCTTAATTATCTAATTTGATCGAGTAAAAGAAATACAAGAACAGAAAAGTCTTCTTCAGTTCTAATAGGGAACTATTATTAGGAAAATTTAGAAGCATGATATTAAGAGTACTTATGAAAGCAACAAATGTGGCGAACAACTAGGCAAAATTAATCTTTCTCAGAGATCAGGAATAGGAGCTAACCTGCTCGCCCAGCTTAGAAAAGTTAGCAGAGAGAATAGATGGCGAAACTATTATGTCAGTCTTTGAATATTTATCAACTCGCGCAGATGCTCTGATAGCAGTTTGGGACTTCCTCCTGAAAATTTGACAGATGCGACATAAGAAGAAGGGAACCAAAGCAGCCACCCACCCAGAAGTATCAGATTAACATCTATTAGCGGATTTCACAAAAGAAGGTTCGATCTTATGAGAGCTACAAAAAGGAACAAAGAGGGATAAATTAAGATGGAAAAGGTGCAACGATCGTTCCAACTAGATTTGTTCAACCCACAGAATGCAAGCAACCAAACATAGTAAAGCAACGAATCCCGGAACTGCAAACGTGGTCAGGGAGAACTAGGAGAAATTTTTGGGCGGAAGAAACCAAGAAAATAAAGGGGGAAAGAAGAAGAGATGGTAGGTGGGACCTGACGGATAGGCTGCTGAGCGGCGGCGCGAGGACGAGCTTGCGGAGGCGTCCGCCGTGAGGGACGGCGGTGGCCACCGAGGACGAACAGGCGGCGGCGATCATTTTTCCTACCCAGCGCCGGTGGTTCTGCGATTCAACTCCCGTTCAAACTGAAACGGGAAGGGAATAAATAAACAAACACGCCGAGTTTTTTTTTTTTTGTGTGTGTGTGTGTCTTTTATTTTATTTTATTTTATTTCTGAGGAGGAGAAGAAGATGCACTCGTAATTCTCAGCCTTAAACGCGTAACGTTATCGACTCCGAAGTCCACATGGAAAATAATCGGATCGATAAAAAATTAAACAAAAGGTCCACATGAACCGGCCGGTTGAGCGTTTCAATTGATTTCCTGAACCGAAGTAGGCCGGCTGGCTGTCTTAGGCCGCGGCCCGAATGCCTAATCAGTCCGAACGGAAAATCAATGTTGAGCGGGAGTTGGACCAGATCGGCCTATCTACGAGAATTGGGCTGTTGCTCTTCTTAGGATTTGTTTTTAATAAATAATTTAGGTATTTAAATTTCGCCTTAATTTTCAAAATTATAAGAAATGCAAATTAATTTCTTTAATCACCTGAGTAAGTTCTGAAAAATTAATTTGCGACTATTCTTGAAAATTATTGAAAAATTTAGAATCAACTTCTTACAAACTGTTATAGAATTTCTAATTTAATTTCTTGAAAATTATTTTGTTTTAAAAAAAAAATCTGAGATGGGCTTAAACTACTTTGATAAACCCAACCACCTGACTCCAACTAAAACCCATATGCAAGCCCAAACTACACAGCCCAATAAATTTAAATTCTTTAATGGATCTAAACCCTCTAACCCAATTACTGTTTACCATTCAACCTTTGCACTTAATTAGTGATCAATACCACCGAATCAAATGGATCTTTGACAATTTTATTTTTTGATATAGGTGATTGATATGAGTGGTTATGTCGGGCCTCACTATAGTTCAGACGGATGTTACGTGATGAATAGTCAAGGTTAGTTGAACTCGATTGAGCCTCTCAACTTTCGGACAGACGTGTGTTATATGACTGATCGGGTACAATTATCATCACCCTGGTCGAAAAAAGCAGATAAAGATCACAGGTTAGAATCAAGATAGCAGGTCGGGGTATATTATATTACCGACTGGATATGTCCTATAAAGCTCGATCGATTGAATTACTTTTTCGGTCGGATCTATAATCCGACCAAATGCGCCTACAAAACTCGATCGGTTGAATTACATATAACCGATCGGGATAATCTTATCATTGACCCATGCCTCTAGCATGCATATAAAGTTTAACTCCGACGCCAATAGTACGATCAGAACATCCCTAGATGTACTCCAAGTATTCCCCGGAAGTACGAAAAATGACGAAACTTTCGCATCATGGTATGCTCACCCATGCCTAACGGTACAGGCCATTAATGCTGGTCGTACACCCCGAATGAGTATATAAGGAAACGAGAGCTATTGGTGCGGAAGAGATTTTTTTTCCTAATTTAAGACTTCTCTACTTACTATTTACAACCGTTTCAACTATCTCTGTTTGATCAGATCTGACTTAAGCGTCGGAACGGGATCCCCAGGTCTCTCGTCTGAAGTTTTCTTTTAACCCTCCGTTTCTCTCTTTGCTCCGTGCAGGGTCCCGACCGGAGAAATCAAAGAGGTTTCGTTCGCTGGTGACTTTGTAGATGAAC
>JBBUKS010330704.1:0-20203 GCA_038050645.1 Hedychium gardnerianum
TTTTGCTATTTTCATTGTATGTTGAACAAATTATGCATATTTTGATTAATTTTAGATATTATAAAATATTTTATATATTTATATAATTATTTAAAATATTAAAAAAATTCTGCCTAGGCGCTAGGCAGCAGGTGGCCGCTCGCCTACCGCCTAGCGCTTTTTAGAACACTGGTGTTGGTTAGAACTTTTATATGAATAATAAATTTAAAATATTTAAATGTAATTTTTTTTGAAAAAATTAAAAAGGGCAAAGTGATACAAATTCTAATATAAAATTTTAAAAAGTACTAGATAAATTTTTAAAAATACATAAAAATATAAATTTTAATATATATATTTTAGAAAAATCTTAAAATATAAAATTTTAAAAAAGAAAGTAACAAAGAAAAAAATAATATAAATTTTCCATAATTATTTTAAAATTGTAACACACATTATAATATCAAAAAATACAAAAAAAAAAGTTCAAAAAATATTCTCACAAAATGTAAAATTTTGGTAATATAGATCAAAGTGATATAAATTATTTTTTTATTAAAAAAATGAAGTGAAATATAAATAAAAAAATTATAAGTTTGGTCAAAATTGATTATATAATAATTTTGGCCAAAACATGAGTTGTATGGTCACAATTGGTGAAATCTAATGGTCTCCTAGAGCATACGGATATATTCAAATTGAATTAAAGAAAAAAACTCAAAATGAATTGGGCCAAAGCTACTACCTAACCATTTAGTCTCCTAAAGTCCATAGAGAACATGGGTGAACTTCAATCATCTCCTACAATGCATTTACCTACATTGCATGGGTAGTTATCAATTCAAATTCAAAAAAAAAAAAAAACTCATGCTAAAACTTCTACATTGTCATTTTGAGTGTCAATGGTGTCATAGTGTTCATCTATAGCATTTTTTGGCTGAAACTGCTACATGAACATTTGTTAGGTCACTTTAAAAACATACGTGAGCTCCAATAATCTCTTAGAGTTTATTTAATATTTATCTATTTAGAATAAAAAACACTCATAAATGACTGCCAAAATTGTAATTTTTGTTCGGTCACTTTGAAAATATGAGTATACTTAAATAGCCTCTTCGAGTGCATTTATCTATTAAAATTCAAAAAAGACCAAAAATAGTCACGTATCATTTTTGGCCAAAAGTGTTACATGGCCACATTGAAAGTATAAGTGTACTCCAATGGTTTTCTAGAGTGCATTTGTCAATTCAAATTAAATCAATAAATATCGTTGCACAATTATTTCTTTCCAATCACTTCCTGCAGTGCATCTGTCAAATTCAAAAAAAATATTAAAAAATAGTCATGTAGCCAAGCTAAAATTTTTACATATTATTTTTTAGGTGTTAATTTGGTCATTTTAAAAGTATAGGTTAACTCTAATAAATTCTTAGAGTGCATCTATCTATTCAATTTAAAATTTGAGGGAGAAAAAAATATTTTAGCCAATTTTGACCAAAAATATATTTTATAGTCATATTTCATGTTATTTTTTGAAAAAAAAATCTCCTAAACTTATAGAAATTGTATGACTTTGATTTCTATTACTCTTTTAGTAATTTTATATTTTGATTTTTTTTCAAATTATAATTCTTTTTTAAACTTTTAGATTTTTTTGTTAATTTTTAATATATATATATATATACTGATATTTTTTAAAAAAATATAACTCATGTAATAATTTTAAACATGTAATCTTTTTAAAAATTTATGGTAGAATTTATAACTTTTTAATAATATTTTGATATCTTTAAAAAATTTATAACTGTGAGTTTGCTCAGGCATGTATCTTAGCTAAAGTTGCAGCAGTTTAGGTGAGTTTACATGTTAAATTTGACAAAAGAACTAGGTGGGATGCCATTTAGAAATAAAAAAAAGGATGCTTCTTTGATGATTTGAATAAAAAGGAGTGGCCCTCTATTTTTTTCCCCCATAAGATCAATACCAGAATGAATTTATCATAGAAATGGTAATGAAAATGAATTAATAATCAATCATAATAGTTAATAAATTTAGTTGTTGACTGGTCACTTCTGCATGAGAATGGTGTGAATGAGCCACTAAAAAAAGAAAAAAAGTATTAACTCTTCTCAAGTTAAAATTGATTCTTGTTTGCTGATTGAAACAAGGTGATTATAGTGCAAAGTAAACGTGCATGTATGTGGATATCATTGCTATGCATTTTTATTTTAAGTTATAAAACTTGTCTCCCCATTCTTCGACTAAGAATCTCACAGAGACTCGTTAATTAAGTTCTAAGCATTAGAGCTTTAGGTAGCTTAAGTGATGATAAACTGGTACCTCGCATGCCAATAGGGACTTGAAATCAATTGGCAATGCTGCAGTAACATGAAAGTAATTCCAAAAATATATATAGAGCAAGTGTTAGAATTGTAATAGTTGATTTACTCTTAAACTGTAAAGTAACTCAAGATCACATGGCATTAACATCTTCAAAGGAAACTTGTTGTGGTTTGTTGCGGGTCAGGCTTTCACATAAGAGTTTTTATCATATGCAAGAGGTAGGAGAGATCTAAAATGACCAACTTCATTATAAATTAATTAACTAAAAATTAAAAAACTATTATAGAAAATTCAGATGCTTTCAGTTTAAATGTGATTCATGATGTAACTTAAGGACTTCGGCACCATAAAGTAAGTTGAAAGGAAACGTAAACAATAATCAGCACTACACAAATGTAGGCAAGAACAATAGAAACACAACTAATAATGGATCCATCTTTGTTAATCAAAAAGAGAATGACACTCAGAAAAGTTACTAATAAAAATTGAGGAGATAAAAATGCACCAAATAGTTGTTACCAGCTACAGAATTGCAAGAGTGAGCCAATCAAAGCAACAATTTGATCCAAATAATAACGAGAATGAGACCGGATGATGGAAAACAACTTACCAGTTTGCCCGACCAAAAGAAGAGGTGTTGCTTTTCCATTTCCATTCTTCCATGACCTCATGCTTGACACACTCAAAGCCAAAATGGCAGTGCCAAGTATCATACCAAACCGGATGGCAGGAATGCTTCCAGTGAGCATGAAATATAAGAAACCACCAATGGAGAGAAAACAACCTGCATAGGATTTTTTCCATTGTTTTTAGAACTCTACTAGAGAAGATGACTGCGAATGAAGGTGTAAGTATTGATAATACTAATATGAGATCTGAACTCAATCAGAAGGCAAAAGAACATCACAGAAAAATCATATATGAACACCAATCTTACTGCATACCATAGGGTATTCCAAGATAAAACTCTTTGATTGTGTAAATGGTAGTGGTTCCATCAAGTGAAGCATAAGCCTCCATAATTTCCGTAATTATATCAGGATAATTTTTTTCAATGGCAGAAAGATACTCTTGCCCTTCTTTTGAAATGTCTTGAGCAAGTATATTTAGATCTTTTTGTGCTCTATCAGCTTGAATCTTCAGCTTCTCAGCTTTGTCCGTCAAAATTTCCATAATTTTCTTCGTATAAACTGCATATGCTTTTTCTGAGACAGCTTTGACTTTTAAGGCTTCCACCTTGAACCGATGGAGTACCTCTTTCCATTGTTCTTGTGAGATTTCAGTGTTTTTGTTCCCGTCATCATCATCCTTCTCCAGTTCAATATCCAAATGCTTCACATCAGAATTAAGACATTTAGCATTTCATATGCATTATAAAACAGATAGCATTCAAACAAACTTCAGTGTAAAGCAATACAAATAGGAAGTGACGTATACGCGATAAGCTAACAGTCCCTTGTATTTTTCTGTTTTGAGTTAGATGTTTTTTTTTAATCAAACTACTCAATAGGCTCCTAAAATTACCATCATTAATTCTTCCAGTTCTTTTTCATAGGCTAAGGCCTGAAATCTTTTCCATCATGTCAAGTAACCACGAACCTGTGACTACTCCAGAATCAAGAGCAATAACACTTGAATAAAGAGCCAGACACAGAATCTGCGGTACCTAATCTTCAGGAAACGGAAAAAAACTACATTGCCTAAGAATTGATAGCACAAAACTAATTAACTTTAAAAAAGAGAGAGAAATAATAAGGGACAAAATAATCAGCACAATAGCAAATAATGATGATGAAGAGTAGAGTAAAAAAAAATTGGGATGGGAGAGCTAGAAACATTAAAGATACTTTAGTTGAGCTTACCGGTTCCTCATGAGAAGCCGAGAGAACGACGAACTTCTTCTGGCGCCTGTGGGCGGGCACGAGGCGAGCTCTCTTGGCCAGCGGAGGGCAGGCCAGGACCAAGCCGCGAGGGGCGACCCGGGCAATGTAGAGAGTAGCGCTAGGGTTCCGGAGGAGAAGAAAGCCGATAGGAAAGGCAGCCATTGGCGACTACCGGCGGGAAGAGATGGCGTAGACACCAGAGGAATGACGCCAACTTGCAATACGATGAATTAGTTGGGACTTTCTCTCTTCCTTGTGTTTTTATTTTATACACGTCAGGGAACAGACCAACCGCCGACGGGACTTTTCATAGCAGTGAGAGTGAACACATAAAATGTATTCGGCTGACGTGTACAAAAGTGGGACTGGAAATAAATTACTAAAATTAATTTACACGAAAAAAAATAGTAAGCAGTACGATATTCACAGTTTGTACCATTTTTTTTTTTTTAAGCGAGCATGCATAATTATTAGGAAAAATGAACAAAGACACCAAAGGGATAATAATACGGAAAGGGAAGGATGCGAAACAAGAAAAGAATTGATCCACTCTTCTTTAGCTCCTCGAGCTGAGATCTGAAGCAAAGCATATATCCTTCACGTTTAGTTGAGGAAGGAAAATTTGGTACCTTTTTATGCTAAATAACCAGAAAAATTGAATGAAATGGAACTGAAAATGCTAAATTTTTCACATCCAAACATTTTCTCCCAGAGAAATAATCTATATGGAAATTTAGTATGACATTCCAACATCTCATGAGAAGCTACTACAGTGTCCTCTTGAATATGGTCTCTCAGAATAATACCACAAAAGTATTATCAAGTCGTCGCGTTGCCAAAGATTGCAGCGATTGTAGCTGCGTGAAAGCTTAGAGCCAACATGATTGCTGATGCGAGGAGGTTTAATTGATTCTATTTTATGCTTGCCTTGGTGATGGAAGACTTGCAAGTACCTGCAGATGTCATGAATGCTATTCCCTTGAAAGTTGCCACGCCCTCCTCATTGGTGTAGAGATGCTAGATCAAACACAAACATTTCATGAATCAGCGTACAGACCAAAAAAAATTATGTCAGCTCAGATCACCAAGGGAAAAGATCACAAATTATAAAGAGATAGAATGCAAGAGTAAGTGAGAGATATTAAATTTATCACCGACATTTTTCAGATTTTAATAAATCTGAGACCTTCACTTCTAACAATTCCATCACCTGCTTCCAATATTGTAGCAATTTTATCAAGGAAAAATTGAGGTAATTTAGTATTATTTTCATATGATATCGTGTATCTTTTTAACTACTCATTTGAGAAAAGTGCTCATTGATGATAAATACATCGTGTATTAATTATTTCTATCAGTTAAAAATTATTTAAATTTCATATCAATGTTTACTTGTACTTACAATTTTTTAGCAAATTGTGTTTAAAATTTTGAATCAATGAGTGAGGCAAGGCAATCCATCTTCTTCATCAGAAAAGTAAAGTGTCGTTCAATGAGTTCAAGTAGAAAATATGACAGATTTGTTGCAACATTAAAAATGATATATATGATTCCTAGAGGCAATTAGGTTGTAATAAATCTGTTTACACGTCAACACACAGGTTTTTATAAGTGCATTAGATGGATTAGTACAACATGCTACTTAACCAAAAACATGTTGAAAGCAATTCATTTTAGCTTTAAAAAAGCATACTAAAGGCTTCGTAGGAGTCTCAATAAGAATAATCTAGTTTTTTCAACTTATAATATTTTTTTACATTAAAATCACCTTGATGATATCATCAACCAATTTACTCAACACTAATTTCTATATATAGTTTTCTCTCTCACCAATTCATGACCACTTTTTTAAAAAAAAACGATTGAGTTTGAGCCATCAAAAAAATTTAGAAAGAAGGTTAATTTTGCTATATCAAGGATGCTTTGAGGTAAATTTCTCAATTGAAGCACTAGAGTTTGATAGATTTTCCAATTGACACACCTATGTTTCTCTTTTCCCAAATCACACTCCCTAAATTTACGTTTTCCCTAAATCAGATAGTAAGGGTGTATTTTCAGGATATAAAAAGAGGTACTTGATTTGAAAAAGAAAACAATGTAGAAGGTGATTTACATTTTTCGAAAATCACATATTAAGGGTATTTTTGGGATATAAAAGTGGATATGATTGATTTTGAGGGGAAAAAAAACCAATATAGCGTGTGATGCATGAAAATATGAAACTTAGGTGAACTCTTTGAGAATTTTATCAATTAGTGATTAACCTAAGAATTGATCAATAAGAAGACAAAAGAAGAAAACAATAACAATCAACAACAAAGTCTTATCCCACTAGGTGAGGTCGGCTAAGACAAGGAAAGAAAAATGAAAAAAGAATAACAAAGATTGAAGATAGAAACATTTGTTCATCATGGTCCTTGGATGACTAGCCTTTCAAAACATTAACTAGAAAGGGTATCAAATGGATAATAAGAAGATTCTTCTATTAATCATCTTTTATGGATTGAGTCAAACAAGTTAATCATGAAATTACTCTGAATCTCCAAACCTTGCTGATATTTAGTTTAGTTTGTGAAGTGGTACTAATAAAATAAGAGTAGAAGTTAGATTGCTAAACAAAAAAGATTTTCACCTCTCCTCAATATTGCATATTGTCATTCGTGGACAGCAGCAGTCAAGATTGCTATCTGGATTTTGGGATCTATCTCATGTAGGACTTGAATTAGGTCAGGATCTTACAAACTTACACTCCAACCCTATGCCTACTTACTGTTCCTATAGAATATATGTATCAGAAATAATTTTAATGATTGATGTTTACTATAGAAATATTTTTTCCGTATCATACCATTTGGAAAAAATTTCAACAATATAAAATTCTTTTTAACTCCTATGTAAGAGGATCCTAAGTTGCTGCTTGCCATAGAAATATAAAAGACTATGACTTCTATCATATTTACGATCTAAATAATTTTATTTATGATTCATGATATTGGAATAATAATGTTTAAAATGATCATACTAATGTGCCATACATTGAACTTAATATCTCTATGGCAAGTTGTAAAAGTCAAAATATAGTTCTAGAATATTTTAATTAAATTATTGGATCTTATGATACTACCATCTACCCTCTAATCCTAAGGTATGAGCCTATGGACCACTTCTCATTACTAGGTACAACATAGATCTTGACAACCTTGGTTACATTTACAATAAATGTTGTTGTATAGTTGGAGGTTTTTTATAACTTTAGTTTGTACTCAAGGCAACTGTTTTAAGAACAATATGGCTGAAATCACCCATTTTGTATGTCATGGTGGTCCTACCATAATCATCTTTGTCATCACTATATCCTATATGAATGGCCAGTGCCTTAGCTTAGATGCAGACCAAATATAACTTGGTATATCTTTCCTTTTGCTCCTCTAAGACCATAATGTATTCAGCATTTAAGACTATCATGTCAGATGCAATTTTCATAAATATAATCAAATATGTAAAACTAGAATATGGCGCAGGACCACAGAAGGCACATAATAATAAGACCAATGTCATGTAAGAATCAGATAGTAGAAACATACAGGTGTAATCTTTTCCAATTGCTTTTTCTTTGGATTTAGCACATCCTCTGGCTTACCATCGTACCTAGACAGAAAAGATGCAGAAATAAGTGCATAAAAAGACAAGGAACAAAAAAATTAGATACTGAAAATCCCATAAAAGAGAGTGGATGTGTGATTCTGACAGAGAACCAGTAACAAACAGGAATACAGTTCTCAACGTGAAAAGAAAACAGGACTTGCAGATTCAAATGGAAAATCAAGATACAATTAGTTTTACCTTTCTTTTTGTCGATTTTCAAAATAGGGCGTATTTATAGTAAAATTATCAAAAGTGGCACATGTTACACAGAAATATCAGGTCATTTGATCCTTTTTCAGATTTCTTTTAGGCTCTGCTTCGTATAAAGAAGGAAAAATAGCAAAAAAGTTAAGAAACATTTTCAATCCAACTGTTTCTTTAGAGAGAAGAAAAGAGGAAAACTTAAATTTTAAACTTTTATTTGTTTAAAACATATCAAAAACATTAATCAAAATAAATTTGAAAAATAATATAATTTTGAAATTTTTTTAAGATTAGATTTGAATTTCATTGCATGCACAAGCAAGTTTCTACCAAATTGAATGGAAGAAATACGGAGGAAAACTAAAAAAATATTTGCCCAGTCATCTCCTTTCCTCCCTCTTTGTCCACTATAGGAAATGAAGCGAAAGTGTATGTAAAAATCTTTTTGACACCTAATTTCCTTCTGAATTCCATTCGCTCAAAGGAAACAAGTTATTAGGGCAAATCATATGTACGACATTTTTAGTTCAGCATTCAATGTAATCCCATCTTTTCCAAAATATTCATTTTAGTCCATAGTATTGATTAATTCAATCCAGTTTAATATAAACTAATACTTTGTCCTTTATTCTTAATGATCATTTTTAGATAAAAGATCCTTTATTAAGTTAAATTATGAACTAAAGGGAAGAGTTCATAAACAAGTGAAAGGTACATGAAATACCAATAGAACTACAATACAGATATTTCCCCTTTCTTTTATTACATCAGACAAGCATTGGAAAACTGGCTGGTAATGTGAATCTAAGTAATGAATTCTAATGTCAACGGTCCAACTGGGGAATGATGAAACAAGCAGTACAGCAACAAAAAAAACACGCCAATGTCGGTCCCAAGCCCAAATGAAAATGGTTGAGAATTATGTTAGATTGTCAGCCAACATCAAATACGGGCAAATATTTTATGAATGAAACAAGCAGTCTTGTATCTAAATATATCTGAATATACAAGCAGGTATTCTCATAGTGATCTGATCTGAATGATGACAATAAAAATCACCCACATCAAAGCTGACAGATCATTGTACATTAAACTGTCCTTGATAATCTTATGTGTAGTTGTTGAAGGTTCTGTTAGCATTGGTAGGAACAATTTTCCTCATCTGTTGCATCCAGGATATCTAATTCCCAGGTTCAAGAAATTTTCATAAAATGTATGGGTAATTAAACAAAAATACTACTTTAAATATCCAGAGAGCCAATTATCTCAGGTCCAATTATTTCTTCAAAGCTATAGTAAGAACTCCTATGACATATAATGTTTTCCAGCTCATGTTAGATCGGTAATTTTGTGATAACATGCAGGATTAAAATGATAAATCAAGTACATTTTCTCCCATAAATGCAATAACACTAGCGAGGGCCAAACTTAGAATTTAAGATATTATTGGTTTTTCAATGGTAATGACAAAAACATGGAAAAGGGAACATTAGAAAGAATCATGTCAAGAGCCATTAAAATATGGTCTGGAGAGAATATCAGCTACTCCTATCACTGTCTGCACCTAAAATTTGCTTCAACGAGCAATCATCAGATCTCCAACAAAATTAAGTTACTTTTATCACATCCAATAAGTGACAAATAAAAATAGTTTTCTTAAACAAAGTATGTGATCAAAAAACATAATATAGGATTTTAGGGATGCTTCCTTGTGAAGATTATTTTTTTGGCTCCAAAACAAAATTGCAACATAAGAAAGGTAACACTTTGTTATTATTATTTTCACATAAGAAAAAGAAAGAATTCGTGTACCCTGAAAATGAAACCCGCTCTCCAAGTAAAGCTCCTTCGGGAGGAATCAAGGGCTCCACCACTGTATGATCTTCATTAGAAGCACATAACACCTGAAAAATTAGAAAAATTCAGGTCAGCAAGCAAAATATTTAGTAAAGTAATAAATCGTGAAGAAACAAGACATGTCCCAAGGTGTCAATCATCAATTGAGCTCTATACAAGGTCTTATCATCAATAAAACCTATATTGCAAAAAGTCTTTTAATTATGTTAAGTAGAGATCTTTGATCTTCATTCCTTTTCACACCTGGAACTCAGATTGATTCAACTAGTTATGAAAGTTTCAATCAACTTTTAATAAGTTTATATCATTTTAATATATTTCTCTCATTTCATCATCTGTTACTGATGCACCTAAATCCTCACAGATATTGATATTTTTAATTTACATACCCAAGCAGTCCTTCCTTCAATTTTTTATCTATGTTACATTAGTTTTATTTTGTTTGTGTATGTTTTTACTATCCAATAGTTCTAGTTGGTAGTGCCATAGTAAAATTTTCTTTTAGAGTATAGGTCACATGATGATCAGTCAGACAGATGCTTCTCACCAATTAATCACACATTTTAGGATAGTACAGTATTAGATCGAGCTATGCCTATCACCATCTAGTCACTCATGTTTTTATTTGCTATTGATGTCTTTGAGATTAACTGAAGAGTAGCATATGCATCAAGTAGAAATGTGAAAACACATGGGCTTCTGATAAATACTTGATATCATAGTCAAAAATGTTGTTCTACGTCGGTCTGTACAGACAATTTACACTTCCACAAACTGACTGGTACAAAGAGCATCCTCGGGACTATGGCGAAACTACAACAAGTGACAATCACAAGGGGTTTTGCAACGTCAACAAGGACACACTAGCATTTTGCAATATTGACGATGATGGTGCGAGGGTTCTGCATTTTCATAATGTAGGATAGGTCACACACGTGTTTCGACTTATGTGAAGCTTCTTCTTTATGTTCTAACTTCTACAACTTCAGCGAGGATTGAAAGGGTTCTTCGACATCACACAAAGGTTTTAGCCTTCCTCTTGTCTCACAAAGTATTTTGACGACATCCCCAATTCCCTATAACTTCTCGTGAAGATTCTAAATTTTTGCTTGTATTGTGAAGTGTTAAAGGACATCCCCAATTCTTCTTCTCTCTGGAACCTGGAGCATGACATCCACGTCATAATAGTACCAAACTCATTCCAGTCGAGGATCAAAACAGTAGTTCATGACGAAATTTCAAGTGCTTGATACCCAAAAATAATTGTTGCCCAATTAAAATAGATCAATCCAAATTTTTAAAATTTATTTTGCTTCTAATTAAAGATTACTTAATTTTTATTTTTTGAACCGCATCAAGCTTTAAGATTGGAATACGATTGGTCCTACAAAAGAGGCCCTATCATCCATTATTCCATCAATTTCAATATAATAAATTGCTCTTTTTTTACAATTCTCTCTCCCTGATGGTGCATTACCTATTGATGAATGTGGAAACACCATAGTCCATAAAGCTTTAAGAAGAGACTAAGTTTGCTGAATGAGCCCCACATATATAACTTGGAGTAATGTGACCACCGGAGAATTTGTGGATCGCCATGGCTCTAACCTTCTATCACACATGGTGATTCAGGACTGGCCCACACATTTTTCAGAGGCTATATAGTTAGTCTTCTCTGTCAAAGAAGGGATCTAGCACAGTGCCTTTTCAAAGACACTGCAATTCTTTAAGAACTTTCCACTGCCAAGCTAGCATCAAGAAAAAGAGAGAATAGAGTCTTGCCAGGAAAGGAAAGGAGCCATGCACCCTCAATCTTCCAAACTAAGCAAAACGAGGGACTCTTCCCCCCAAACAAAGTCTTAAAGACATAAGCCACTTGGATCAAAACACAACCCTCAGAACCTCACTCAAGCATCAAAAACCTAGGGCTGCCAAATCTCGATTATCCTCAAGCCACCCTCAAGGGATTGACCCCCTCACTCCTAACCCAGCCAACTACAACAACCAAGACTGAAACTAAGTAAGTCCTCAACTTGTATTTTCTCCAACTACGAATCGACGCTGTAATTCGAACCTCATTATTAATAAACTTTATCTGTTATAATCCCAACAATAATGGATTGACGTTATCCACGGAAAATGTACAGGCATAGAATCAATAGGAGAAGACAACCAGCCAGGGCATAATCCACCAAAAGCCCCAAGAAAAAGAGAACAGAACACTAAGAATCAAAATAAGACAATGAAGATACCTTGTCCTCCTGTATGAATAAAGTAGTTTTTAAATTTGGCACTACAGGAGAAGATGATGATACAATATAGGTCAGCAAAGAAGCTGAGAGCACAAGTGATATATCGCTGCTTCAACCCTGACCATAAATAAGATAAGGAGAATAAGAAGGAACACAAGAAGGAAACGGTCACAGTCAAGAGCTTCATTATTAATAAAATTTAACTTTATCTGTTGTGATCCCGACAATACTATGACGTCAAAATGTAGTCAGGAAGAATCAATAGAAGAAGACAACTGAACTAGGAGTAATTCACCATGAGACCCAAGAAAAAGAGTGTACCCCAAGACAATGAAGATCCCATCTACCCTGTCTGAATAAAAAAGTTTCTCCTGTCTAAATAACAAAAAAAAAAAACACAATTTAGCACTACAAAAGAAGATGATGACACAATATAGGTTAACAAAGTGGTTGGGAGAATGAAGAAGCATCTACAAGTGATGACTCACTACTTCAACCCCAACCATAAACAAGACAAGGGAAAGGAGAAGAAACACAAGAAGAAAACACCAAATTTGCCGAAGTCCAGATCGGTAATGAAAGAACTCAAAGGCAACATAGATCAGATGACCTATCAAACAAATTGGGGGAGATTGTGACACACTAAATTTAGTCCCACATTATGACTTATGGATTAATAGAAGCTTTTGAGCTTTAGATTAGAGTGCTATAATTATTATTAACTTGGGCTTAAGCTTATGTATTTTGGAAAATTGGTTATGGTTGGGTCTGATAAGTTAATAGTTATGGTAATTGGTATCACAGCAAACCTAATCCAAGACATGATGAGGTGTTGCAAAGGGTTGCCTACATGATGGTGTAGTCATCATTGAACCATGGATTTAAATTTTGTGTCATAACCAGCAGAATTTATCGTTCTGTCCACCAGCACTGCAAGGCTGTCGCAACCTCGTGACCCCTGCAGCGGCCTCCATGGGGGCGCGGAGAATGCCTCCGTGGAGGTGCGGTTTGCTTCCCATTTGTTATTTTGTTCTTCATATTTATGAGAGATAGCTTGCTATTGACTTTGATATGATTCTACAATTGTGTACATTATGTTTCTAGTTTTATTGTGTTTGTGAGTTACTCATCTGATAATAAAGCTATTTGAACATGTATTGTGAGTGCTATCCAGCTTTAAGCACAAGGACTCTCAATAGAATTGTGCACAATTAAGAATAACTCACTTGTGGAAAGACAACTAATCTCATAGATAAATCGAATAACACAACGAACCAAAGAAAGAACATTCAAATGGTACTAAGAAATGTTGGCACATGTTAATACAAATAAAGTAAAATTAGAGAACCAGGAAGAATGAACCTAAATGCATCCTTTTGCAGCACATATGTGATAAAAAAAATATTTCCACAATTAATCAATACCCACATGGCAAAAATGCCTTTAAGATTGTTGTGAAATCTGTCACATAATAAATTATCTGCTAATAACTATAACAGGAAGCAAGACACTACTCAATAGTTGATTATAAGGAAAATTATGGAACACGACAATTGAGATGACAAGATCAAAATGGACTAAAATGATCTGGTTAAACCTAACTTCAAGTGGATGTAAAAGCATGGAAAAATTACCAATCCAGCAGACATGATATCACGTAGCTTTCCCGGCTTCACGTTTGTGACCAGCACTACTCTTCGGTTCTGAATTGTCAATTTGAGGTATAAATACAATAAATTGGAGGGGAAAAAATACCTGCACTGGAGGATTAAGAATTATTTTCCATTGAGATTCACTTACTACTAGGTCTTCCGGGCTGTAAAATTTTGCAAGACCACTAACTACTTGACGCAAGTTACCGTCTCCCAAATCTATCTCCTCCACCAACAAACTGTAATAAGGTTAAATTTTATTAAATATTCAACACTAGAAACTTGAATAACAAAACTACCTATCAGCTGATGGGTGCTTTGATGCCTTTCGAATGATACCAATTTGTATGTTGAGAATACTTATATTGGATTCTGCATCCTTCTCAGCAGTCTCCTTCTCTAGTGTTTTCTTTTTCTTCTCATTTGCCCCGCTATCTTTTCCTGAAGTTCCATTAGCTTTATCATCACCAGAATTCTTTTTCTTTGCAATTTCCTTAAGGCCAAGCAAATGATGGCCAAGTTCAGGCTTGAATTTTACAGGGGAAAAACAAATGCAAACTAGGATAGAAAATGAAACAATCAAAAGAAATTCATGTTCAATAGGTACTTAAATATGTCAGTCACCTAACGTTAGACATTGTAGCAACTAAAATAATTAACACTTGAGGAAAAATATAGATATAAGATTAAAAAAACATAAAGGTTAGTCAGGAATAGTGTAAATAAAAATACAGCAGTAGTACAGCATTGTAGATGCCAACCACCAAGAAAGATTGGAAACAAAGATAGAAACTTCATCTTTGAGGATTGTAGCCCTAGAACAAATTAAAAGGACTAACTAATGAGAGCAAATCAACAACAAGCAAAGTATACTCACAATAGGTATGAATTCTGGCTTGTCAACCACGATTTTTGCAAATACACCACCAAAATCTTCCTTGTCCTGCAAATATGGAAATGGAATATGATGTTGAAAAACACAGCTCCAGAGTAGTTGTTAGTTAACTTGGAAATATCACGGATCACTTACTATTGACCAAACAAAATAACTAAGTAAAGACAATTCCATTTAATATTCTTGTGAAATGTTCTTGTGGTATCATATGTAAAGACAATTCCATCTAATATTCTTGTGAAATGTTCTTGTGATATCATATGTAAAGACAATTCTATCTAATATTCTTAGAAAAGTTCTTGTGGTATCATATGTAAAGACAATTCCATCTAATATTCTTGTGAAATGTTCTTGTGGTATCAAATGTAAAGACAATTCTATCTAATATTCTTGTGAAATGTTCTTGTGGTATCATATGTATAGACAATTCCATCTAATCTACACAACCAATTTCACCCATTAGAAGCTATCAAAGTTTAGATAAATGGTGTGATTACAATGACAACTTCTAGCTAGGACATGTAAGGTTTGTTGGAGTGTACTAAATGGGAGGGGGGAAAAAGAAAAGACACCTTATCTCATTTCTCATTCTCAAAAAATGTTCAAGTTCACAATTGAAAATCCAGCTCAAAATTCATCTGGACATAAGAAGTATTAAATATTGTGGTGTGCAATTATTGAAATGAATTCATCATAATCCAAGATAATTTAACTACTAGATTGAACAGTTTTTTTACTAAACAAGCATCTTAATCTGTTGGATCTGAGCTGTGGGCAAGATATGGGAACAAGAGATCTACAGAAGACAGAAAATACCAATGATGGCCCATGTAAATATATTGAAAAGGTAACAATACAATTTAGAAAATTAACTATGAGCAGGATAAAATGAGACTTTGGTAAAGAGAAAACACTATTTAAAAACTTCTATAAAAAAATTAAATTATTTCATGTTTATCCAAAAAATTCAATATCTATTAAGTGATAAATAAATAAGCAATTGACAAAAATCTTCAAACTTCTAATCAGATTACTTGTTACTAAGCTAGTAATACAGCACAAGAATAACAGCAACATATCTCCATATAATAACTGTCATCATGATGAGAAGGAAACAAAACATCAACCTATTGAGCTCAATAAGGTCAATTTCATATATGTGATAGAAGAACCAACGATACTCTGCAATTCTTATCATATTAGTAGATGCATTACACGTCAGATTACGAAGAGATTTATATAAGTTTGCATTTAAGCATTCTAATAACGTGAACAGTATTATGTAAGTACAAACACTTTTGAAGTAAAAGGCCACTATCCCTTATATTGACAATGTTAACAGTATGCATTAATATGAATGAATCAAATGGAATCAACTTTACACAACAGGTTAGCACAGGTTACTGCACATAAAATATCTAGTGTGTGAAATTTCCTATCAGGTTACATCTATAATGTTCAGAAACATAGAGCACAACAAAAGACATGCTATCTCAAAATAATACCTGAATATAGTCCATCCACCTAATCACATTAGGGAATTTTTGCACAAACGTGTTAGCAAGACGACTCTAACAAAAAAAAATCCCAAATAAGTAGAATGAAAGAAGAATATTAGAACGAGATAACTTTTGGCATTCTCTATGATACAGCTGAAAATTAATATTTGGAAGTGCAAGAAGTAAAGGATAGCCAGTAAACTTCAAGCTTAACAAGTCAGAGAACTCAAAAGGCAACAGAAAAATGGTAATGCACTTGTATGTAACAAATAAAGTAGGAAGGATGATGTTTATAAGAGTAATATATCTGATGGCATTAAATATCATCAATTAGATGGTATACAAACATGAATATTGTTTTTTTCTACACATGGCAAGTGTAGCTATCTTGATGAGTAAGTAGTGGAGTTGACTTCAAGCAGTAGTAAACTGGTATTGTTTTGGTTAAACTACCGGTATAGTAAGAGTGTATTGCTATGTATGTTGTCACTTTCAAATAATGGTGTTGAGGGATAAAGTGAAGGGTTGATATTGACAGGAATATATACATGAGAGGAGAAGAAAAACATCAAGTATATATCTCAAACAAGTCTCTCTTTTGTCTCTTTCAAAAAGATTTGTGTTCTTGTCAACAATCCCGATAAACTCAAGAATACTGAGATTCATTTCAAATTAGTTCCAGATGTCCTGCATTTATGATGTCTAGCCATGTCTGGGAAGAGTAGCAGAAGGGCGAGATATGGAGCATTGCAATCCGGTGCAAACAATTTGTCTAGACTATGGAAAGCAACTTGTCCAATAAAAACAAACCAACTTTGTTGCAGGAACATAAGAGCAATGATTCACCTACACACAAGATAATTATAAGAAAGACAATAATGCGCATATAATTAAAATAAAACTAGTTTTGCTCCTCGGTGTGTCACACTGATAACAATAGCACAAGTGTTTTTCTTTACCATGTCAGTGTGTCGCGACGATATGTAAACAAAACCAAGAAAAACCACTTTAGTAGACTTTACGTAATACATACCACACAAGAATGAACTGCTGAAAACACAACTATGTCAGCTTCTGATGGTTTAAGTCCATTGCCTAATAAAACAGACTTAAGGTTCAGATCCTCATTCAGATGTTCAAGTGCCGGAAGGCATGCATCACCATCATTGGGAAAGCTACTTGCAAACGTAACCCACTTCATTATCTAAATCAAAATTTTAAAAAAAAATGATGACAAAATTAGTGGAAATGAAACAAAGATAGTTTACAGAACAACTAAGTTCTATCTTCACCTCATCCTCATTTGACAAAGGAACCTGATGGTCTGATAAATGCAAAATGTTTGAGAATAGGCTTGTAATATCAGAGCTTTCAATGCTTCCACTAGAGTACTTGATCTGTAAAATTCAAATAATATTAGCTCCTGAATCCTACCTATCAGAATTGCATGTACACATATCATACCTACTGAAATGTTCCACAATAATAAATTGTTGAACAAAACTTTCAACTTCTATTGTTAAGATTCTTTTGTTCCTACCGATTTACAAGATATAGACCGGTAGACATCATTTTCTTTTTTAGCCTCTTAGAAAAGAACATACCACAAGCGGAACTTAAATTTTCCAAAGATGTAAATAAACACACATTAGAAAACTCTTCCAGTCTGTAAGAATATAATGAAAAAGTTACATGAACCTCAAGTGTCAGCTATGCCAGTAAAATAAGTTATTACTACAATATCAAAATATACGGTTATAAAAAAAAGGAAGTACACAAACATTTTCAAATTTTATGATAATCAAAACGACAAAGTAAACAATATGCGTCATTTTCAAATTCATATAGTGAAATAAACCTAGATAATTAAGAAGATTATTGTACTAAATGTGAACTGAAAGGCAACTAATTTCGTCATCATTCTACCAAATATCCAGCCTAGCCACACGCATATGTCAAAATAAAAAATACGAGAGAGAGAGAGTGAAGTTTCGTTTTTCCTTGAGAGACAAATGAAGGGAAGCACAAAAACCCTAATGACGATGCTAATGTGAGATTACCGGATCGAGAGAGAGGCGCTTGAAGAGAGCAAAAGCCATAGCTTTGTTTCGATCGGAAGCGATCCTGAAATCGTCCGAAACCTTCGACACCGTTCCTGACGCCATCGCTACTGTCGATCGCCGCAAGGGGTCTTCTCCTTTTAGACTATAGCGAGCGAAGCGAGAAGCCTCTTCTGTTTCATAAGCGTGGTGGGTTTCACATTTCGGATGGAAGGCTCGAACCGGAAAACACACGGCACGGTGAACCGGGGAGCAAAACAGTTGGTCGGTTCATCCGGGCCGCAGTTGCTAATAGGATCCCTTCATTTCAACTCGCTTCGAGTTCGAGCAGTAAGAGTCCAGTAGTTTTCAAGTAATTTCTGATTTGATTCTGACTTACGGTGCACTATCAGAATTTTAGTCTGATGAAATAAAAAATTTAAGATGTCGACGGTTAAGTGAGGAATCGTTTATATTTTTTAAATTTATTTTAATAATTTATAAAAATATATATATAATTAAATTGATTAAATTTATATAGGATTAAATTTAATCGTTATCATGAGATCTGAGGATCAAATCTTGATTAGTAGTCAGATTTTTGTCTTCTTTCATGCACTGATCACTGTTCGGACTGGCTAGATTAATCCCCGTGATTTACCTCCTCTGTGTCTGGGACGAGCTGACGGGAGCTGAAAACGAGCGTTTTGCCTTTTGCCATTAGGATTGAGCTTAATTGATTAAAAAATTAAATATTTAAATTAATAAAAAAAATTCCTGACATGCCCGAGGGGGAGAGGAGGTTTTGATGATCTTATTTTAAAATTTAATATATGTTGTAGGCTGTTATCCAAGATTTGAAAGAATAAATTAGGGGAATAAATAATAGATTTGTAATGAGAAAAATAAATGTAGAGGTTTATGGTAGTACACAAAGATTATTTACACTGTAGCTCATTCAAAAAGAAATTTCAAATCAACCAGGAGATTAGGTTGAGGGAGATTTTTGAATTTGAAATTCATAGTCTAGCTATTTATTTTTATGCTCTAATTTAAATGGATTGTTAATCTTTAAAAAAAATAGATTAGTGATGCAGTAATCTTTAAAATAGTGACTACTTTATTTTAATGGTTTAGTAAAAGGCTTAAGTGAGTTTTGATTTATTTATTTATTTTCTTTCCTTGTCTTTTCGTGTGTGTGTATGGACTTGGAATAATTCGCATAGGAGCTTTGGCATGCAATTGGGTTGGTTTAGTAGATGGCTCAACGCAATCAAATTGAGTGATTATTGATTTGATGATAAAAGTGAGTTCAATAAGACGTCTAAGACATTTGGATTATAAAAAAAAAAAAAATTGAACTCAATAGGTAAATAATAAAGGATGGTATGTGTGTTGGATGCGTGCACAGTGAGTAGGCGTTACTTGCCTACTCACCTTCCTCCATCAAGAAGGTAGGAGAAGAGATCATCTTCTATCCCTATACGAGCGTCCAAAGGAATCGGATAAAGGTACGAGAAGAGGAAAGAACAAATCAAAGGTTGGTTCGTCCATTTACTAGAAAAGGGATTTGATTTGTGGAAAATCAAGAAGGTTCTTCGTTGTGATTTTCTCGGTGACGACTGAAGCAAGTTCTCCATCCGATCTTCGACTTCTTCTCCAAAGGGCACTGTAAGTTTTTTTTTTGTTTCATGCGAAATTCTTACAGCAACAATGGTATTAGAGCAAATTATGCTCGGCACTAGAAGAAAGCCCTCGCGAACTCTCGCCAGAGATCAAACCCCGGCGATCGAGCCTTTGGCTGGCAATCACGTCAATCATGGTAGAAATCATCGTGGAAGAAACGCAAGTCGCGGGCGCCAACGACATCGTCGGGTGAAAGGCGATCGACGTTCGTGGCCGGCAAGGACCAGCGATCGCGTCGGAAGGCCGGCGATCGAAAACCATCGATCGAC